>SZWC01018778.1:26234-55336 GCA_023375785.1 Penium margaritaceum | reverse complement strand
CCACTCCGCAACCCGTTTGCACAACTCCGCAACCAGTTTGCACCACTCCGCAACGACTTCGCACCACTCCGCAACCAGTTCGCACCAATCCGCAACCTGTTTCCACCACTCCGCAACCAGTTTGCACCACTCTGCAACCAGTTCGCACGACTCCACAACCAGTTCGCACCACTTGGCAACGAGTTCGCACCACTCCGCAACCAGTCAGCACCACTCCGCAACCAATTTTCACAGCTCCACAACCAGTTCGCACCACTGCGCAACCAGTTCGCACCACTTCGCAACCAGTTCTCACCACTCTGCAACCAGTTCGCACCCCTCCGCAACCAGTTCGCACCACTCCGCAACCAGTTCGCACCACTGTGCAACCAGTTTGCACCAATCCGCAACCAGTACGCACCACTCTGCAACCCGTTTGCATAACTCGAAAACCAGTTCGCACCACTCCGCAACCATTTCGCACCACTCCACAACCAGTTCGCAGCACTCCGCAACCAGTTCGCACCACCCTACAACCACTTCGCACCACTCCACAACCAGTTCGCAGCACTCCGCAACCAGTTCGCACCACCCTACAACCACTTCGCACCACTCCACAACCAGTTCGCAGCACTCCGCAACCAGTTCGCACCACCCTACAACCACTTCGCACCACTCCACAACCAGTTCGCAGCACTCCGCAACCAGTTCGCACCACCCTACAACCACTTCGCACCACTCCACAACCAGTTCGCAGCACTCCGCAACCAGTTCGCACCACCCTACAACCACTTCGCACCACTCCACAACCAGTTCGCAGCACTCCGCAACCAGTTCGCACCACCCTACAACCACTTCGCACCACTCCACAACCAGTTCGCAGCACTCCGCAACCAGTTCGCACCACCCTACAACCACTTCGCACCACTCCACAACCAGTTCGCAGCACTCCGCAACCAGTTCGCACCACCCTACAACCACTTCGCACCACTCCACAACCAGTTCGCAGCACTCCGCAACCAGTTCGCACCACCCTACAACCACTTCGCACCACTCCACAACCAGTTCGCAGCACTCCGCAACCAGTTCGCACCACCCTACAACCACTTCGCACCACTCCACAACCAGTTCGCAGCACTCCGCAACCAGTTCGCACCACCCTACAACCACTTCGCACCACTCCACAACCAGTTCGCAGCACTCCGCAACCAGTTCGCACCACCCTACAACCACTTCGCACCACTCCACAACCAGTTCGCAGCACTCCGCAACCAGTTCGCACCACCCTACAACCACTTCGCACCACTCCACAACCAGTTCGCAGCACTCCGCAACCAGTTCGCACCACCCTACAACCACTTCGCACCACTCCACAACCAGTTCGCAGCACTCCGCAACCAGTTCGCACCACCCTACAACCACTTCGCACCACTCCACAACCAGTTCGCAGCACTCCGCAACCAGTTCGCACCACCCTACAACCACTTCGCACCACTCCACAACCAGTTCGCAGCACTCCGCAACCAGTTCGCACCACCCTACAACCACTTCGCACCACTCCACAACCAGTTCGCAGCACTCCGCAACCAGTTCGCACCACCCTACAACCACTTCGCACCACTCCACAACCAGTTCGCAGCACTCCGCAACCAGTTCGCACCACCCTACAACCACTTCGCACCACTCCACAACCAGTTCGCAGCACTCCGCAACCAGTTCGCACCACCCTACAACCACTTCGCACCACTCCACAACCAGTTCGCAGCACTCCGCAACCAGTTCGCACCACCCTACAACCACTTCGCACCACTCCACAACCAGTTCGCAGCACTCCGCAACCAGTTCGCACCACCCTACAACCACTTCGCACCACTCCACAACCAGTTCGCAGCACTCCGCAACCAGTTCGCACCACCCTACAACCACTTCGCACCACTCCACAACCAGTTCGCAGCACTCCGCAACCAGTTCGCACCACCCTACAACCACTTCGCACCACTCCACAACCAGTTCGCAGCACTCCGCAACCAGTTCGCACCACCCTACAACCACTTCGCACCACTCCACAACCAGTTCGCAGCACTCCGCAACCAGTTCGCACCACCCTACAACCACTTCGCACCACTCCACAACCAGTTCGCAGCACTCCGCAACCAGTTCGCACCACCCTACAACCACTTCGCACCACTCCACAACCAGTTCGCAGCACTCCGCAACCAGTTCGCACCACCCTACAACCACTTCGCACCACTCCACAACCAGTTCGCAGCACTCCGCAACCAGTTCGCACCACCCTACAACCACTTCGCACCACTCCACAACCAGTTCGCAGCACTCCGCAACCAGTTCGCACCACCCTACAACCACTTCGCACCACTCCACAACCAGTTCGCAGCACTCCGCAACCAGTTCGCACCACCCTACAACCACTTCGCACCACTCCACAACCAGTTCGCAGCACTCCGCAACCAGTTCGCACCACCCTACAACCACTTCGCACCACTCCACAACCAGTTCGCAGCACTCCGCAACCAGTTCGCACCACCCTACAACCACTTCGCACCACTCCACAACCAGTTCGCAGCACTCCGCAACCAGTTCGCACCACCCTACAACCACTTCGCACCACTCCACAACCAGTTCGCAGCACTCCGCAACCAGTTCGCACCACCCTACAACCACTTCGCACCACTCCACAACCAGTTCGCAGCACTCCGCAACCAGTTCGCACCACCCTACAACCACTTCGCACCACTCCACAACCAGTTCGCAGCACTCCGCAACCAGTTCGCACCACCCTACAACCACTTCGCACCACTCCACAACCAGTTCGCAGCACTCCGCAACCAGTTCGCACCACCCTACAACCACTTCGCACCACTCCACAACCAGTTCGCAGCACTCCGCAACCAGTTCGCACCACCCTACAACCACTTCGCACCACTCCACAACCAGTTCGCAGCACTCCGCAACCAGTTCGCACCACCCTACAACCACTTCGCACCACTCCACAACCAGTTCGCAGCACTCCGCAACCAGTTCGCACCACCCTACAACCACTTCGCACCACTCCACAACCAGTTCGCAGCACTCCGCAACCAGTTCGCACCACCCTACAACCACTTCGCACCACTCCACAACCAGTTCGCAGCACTCCGCAACCAGTTCGCACCACCCTACAACCACTTCGCACCACTCCACAACCAGTTCGCAGCACTCCGCAACCAGTTCGCACCACCCTACAACCACTTCGCACCACTCCACAACCAGTTCGCAGCACTCCGCAACCAGTTCGCACCACCCTACAACCACTTCGCACCACTCCACAACCAGTTCGCAGCACTCCGCAACCAGTTCGCACCACCCTACAACCACTTCGCACCACTCCACAACCAGTTCGCAGCACTCCGCAACCAGTTCGCACCACCCTACAACCACTTCGCACCACTCCACAACCAGTTCGCAGCACTCCGCAACCAGTTCGCACCACCCTACAACCACTTCGCACCACTCCACAACCAGTTCGCAGCACTCCGCAACCAGTTCGCACCACCCTACAACCACTTCGCACCACTCCACAACCAGTTCGCAGCACTCCGCAACCAGTTCGCACCACCCTACAACCACTTCGCACCACTCCACAACCAGTTCGCAGCACTCCGCAACCAGTTCGCACCACCCTACAACCACTTCGCACCACTCCACAACCAGTTCGCAGCACTCCGCAACCAGTTCGCACCACCCTACAACCACTTCGCACCACTCCACAACCAGTTCGCAGCACTCCGCAACCAGTTCGCACCACCCTACAACCACTTCGCACCACTCCACAACCAGTTCGCAGCACTCCGCAACCAGTTCGCACCACCCTACAACCACTTCGCACCACTCCACAACCAGTTCGCAGCACTCCGCAACCAGTTCGCACCACCCTACAACCACTTCGCACCACTCCACAACCAGTTCGCAGCACTCCGCAACCAGTTCGCACCACCCTACAACCACTTCGCACCACTCCACAACCAGTTCGCACCACTCGGCAACCAGTTCGCACCACTCCGCAACCAGTTCGCACCACCCTACAACCACTTTGCACCACTCCACAACCAGCTCGCACCACTCCGCAACCAGTTCGCACTTGTCTGCAACTAGTTCGCACCACTCCACAAGCAGTTTGCACCACTCGGCAACCAGTTCGCTCCACTCCGCAACCCGTTTGCACCACTCCGCAACCCGTTCGTACCACTCCACAACCAGTTCGCACCACTCTGCAACCAGTTCGCACCATTCCGCAACCAGTTCGCACCACTCCGCAACCAGTTTGCACAACTCCGCAACCAGTTCGCACGACTCCGCAACAAGTTCGCACCACTCCGCAACCAGTTTGCACCACTCCGCAACCAGTTTGCACCACTCCGCAACCAGTTTGCACCACTCCGCAACTAGTTCTCACCACTCCGCAACATGTTCGCACCACTACACAACCAGTTTGCACAACTCCGCAACCAGTTCGCACGACTCCGCAACTAGTTTACAACACTCCGCAACCAGTTCGCACAACTCCGCAACACGTTCGCACCACTCCGCAACCGGTTCGCACCACTCCACAACCAGTTCGCACCTCTCCGCAAGGAGTTCGCAGCAACTCCGCAACCAGTTCGCACCACTCCGCAAGCAGTTCGCACCACTCCGCAACCAGTTCGCGGCACTCCGCAGACAGTTAGCACTTCTCCGCAACCAGTTCGCACCACTCCGCAAGCAGTTCGCACCACTCCGCAACCAGTTCGCGGCACTCCGCAGACAGTTAGCACTTCTCCGCAACCAGTTCGCACCACTCCGCAAGCAGTTCGCACCACTCCGCAACCAGTTCGCGGCACTCCGCAGACAGTTAGCACTTCTCCGCAACCAGTTCGCACCACTCCGCAAGCAGTTCGCACCACTCCGCAACCAGTTCGCGGCACTCCGCAGACAGTTAGCACTTCTCCGCAACCAGTTCGCACCACTCCGCAAGCAGTTCGCACCACTCCGCAACCAGTTCGCGGCACTCCGCAGACAGTTAGCACTTCTCCGCAACCAGTTCGCACCACTCCGCAAGCAGTTCGCACCACTCCGCAACCAGTTCGCGGCACTCCGCAGACAGTTAGCACTTCTCCGCAACCAGTTCGCACCACTCCGCAAGCAGTTCGCACCACTCCGCAACCAGTTCGCGGCACTCCGCAGACAGTTAGCACTTCTCCGCAACCAGTTCGCACCACTCCGCAAGCAGTTCGCACCACTCCGCAACCAGTTCGCGGCACTCCGCAGACAGTTAGCACTTCTCCGCAACCAGTTCGCACCACTCCGCAAGCAGTTCGCACCACTCCGCAACCAGTTCGCGGCACTCCGCAGACAGTTAGCACTTCTCCGCAACCAGTTCGCACCACTCCGCAAGCAGTTCGCACCACTCCGCAACCAGTTCGCGGCACTCCGCAGACAGTTAGCACTTCTCCGCAACCAGTTCGCACCACTCCGCAAGCAGTTCGCACCACTCCGCAACCAGTTCGCGGCACTCCGCAGACAGTTAGCACTTCTCCGCAACCAGTTCGCACCACTCCGCAAGCAGTTCGCACCACTCCGCAACCAGTTCGCGGCACTCCGCAGACAGTTAGCACTTCTCCGCAACCAGTTCGCACCACTCCGCAAGCAGTTCGCACCACTCCGCAACCAGTTCGCGGCACTCCGCAGACAGTTAGCACTTCTCCGCAACCAGTTCGCACCACTCCGCAAGCAGTTCGCACCACTCCGCAACCAGTTCGCGGCACTCCGCAGACAGTTAGCACTTCTCCGCAACCAGTTCGCACCACTCCGCAAGCAGTTCGCACCACTCCGCAACCAGTTCGCGGCACTCCGCAGACAGTTAGCACTTCTCCGCAACCAGTTCGCACCACTCCGCAAGCAGTTCGCACCACTCCGCAACCAGTTCGCGGCACTCCGCAGACAGTTAGCACTTCTCCGCAACCAGTTCGCACCACTCCGCAAGCAGTTCGCACCACTCCGCAACCAGTTCGCGGCACTCCGCAGACAGTTAGCACTTCTCCGCAACCAGTTCGCACCACTCCGCAAGCAGTTCGCACCACTCCGCAACCAGTTCGCGGCACTCCGCAGACAGTTAGCACTTCTCCGCAACCAGTTCGCACCACTCCGCAAGCAGTTCGCACCACTCCGCAACCAGTTCGCGGCACTCCGCAGACAGTTAGCACTTCTCCGCAACCAGTTCGCACCACTCCGCAAGCAGTTCGCACCACTCCGCAACCAGTTCGCGGCACTCCGCAGACAGTTAGCACTTCTCCGCAACCAGTTCGCACCACTCCGCAAGCAGTTCGCACCACTCCGCAACCAGTTCGCGGCACTCCGCAGACAGTTAGCACTTCTCCGCAACCAGTTCGCACCACTCCGCAAGCAGTTCGCACCACTCCGCAACCAGTTCGCGGCACTCCGCAGACAGTTAGCACTTCTCCGCAACCAGTTCGCACCACTCCGCAAGCAGTTCGCACCACTCCGCAACCAGTTCGCGGCACTCCGCAGACAGTTAGCACTTCTCCGCAACCAGTTCGCACCACTCCGCAAGCAGTTCGCACCACTCCGCAACCAGTTCGCGGCACTCCGCAGACAGTTAGCACTTCTCCGCAACCAGTTCGCACCACTCCGCAAGCAGTTCGCACCACTCCGCAACCAGTTCGCGGCACTCCGCAGACAGTTAGCACTTCTCCGCAACCAGTTCGCACCACTCCGCAAGCAGTTCGCACCACTCCGCAACCAGTTCGCGGCACTCCGCAGACAGTTAGCACTTCTCCGCAACCAGTTCGCACCACTCCGCAAGCAGTTCGCACCACTCCGCAACCAGTTCGCGGCACTCCGCAGACAGTTAGCACTTCTCCGCAACCAGTTCGCACCACTCCGCAAGCAGTTCGCACCACTCCGCAACCAGTTCGCGGCACTCCGCAGACAGTTAGCACTTCTCCGCAACCAGTTCGCACCACTCCGCAAGCAGTTCGCACCACTCCGCAACCAGTTCGCGGCACTCCGCAGACAGTTAGCACTTCTCCGCAACCAGTTCGCACCACTCCGCAAGCAGTTCGCACCACTCCGCAACCAGTTCGCGGCACTCCGCAGACAGTTAGCACTTCTCCGCAACCAGTTCGCACCACTCCGCAAGCAGTTCGCACCACTCCGCAACCAGTTCGCGGCACTCCGCAGACAGTTAGCACTTCTCCGCAACCAGTTCGCACCACTCCGCAAGCAGTTCGCACCACTCCGCAACCAGTTCGCGGCACTCCGCAGACAGTTAGCACTTCTCCGCAACCAGTTCGCACCACTCCGCAAGCAGTTCGCACCACTCCGCAACCAGTTCGCGGCACTCCGCAGACAGTTAGCACTTCTCCGCAACCAGTTCGCACCACTCCACAACCAGTTCGCACCACTCCGCAACCAGTTCGCACCATCCGCAACCAGTTTGCACCACTCCGCAACCAGTTTGCACCACTCTGCAACCAGTTCGCACCACACCGGAACCAGTTTGCACTACTCCGCAACACGTTTGCACCACTCTGCAACCAGTTCCCACCACTCCACAACCAGTTGGCACCACTCCGCAACCAGTTCCCACCACTCCGCAACCACTTCGCAGCACTCCGCCATCAGTTTGCACAAGTCCGCAACCAGTTCGCACCACTCCGCAACCAGTTTGCACCACTCCGCAACCAGTTCGCACCACTCCTTAACCAGTTTGCACCACTCTGCAGCCAGTTCGCACCACTTCACAACCAGTTCCCACCACTCCGCAACCAGTTCCCACCTCTCCGCAACCAGTTCGCACCACTCCGCAGGCAATTCGCACCACTTCACAACCAGTTTGCACCACTCCGCAATCAGTTCGCAACACTCCCGATCAGTTCACACCACTCTGCAACCAGTTCCCATTAATCCGCAACCAGATCGCACCACTCTGCAACCAGTTCGCACCACTCTGCAACCAGTTCGCACCAATCCGCAATCAGTACGCACCACTCCGCAACCAGTTCGCACCACTCCACAATCAGTTCACACCACTCCGCAACCAGTTCGCACCACTCCGTAACCAGTTCGCACCACTCCGCAACCGGTTTGCACCACTCCTGAACCAGTTCGCACCACTCCACAACCATATCGCACCACTCCGCAAGCAGTTCGCACCACTCCGCAACCAGTTCGCACAACTCCGCAACCAGTTCACACCACTCCGCAACCAGTTCGCACCACTCCGGAACCAGTCGCAACCATTCGCAACCACTCGCAACCACTCACGACCAGTTGTTGCGAGTTATTTGGGAATATTTGTTATTGACTAGCAAGTATAAAGACCTCTAATGGGAATATCAGATATTGACCTGCAAGTACAAATACCTCTTATAAGCAGTGGTACGGTGTGGCTACCATGTACTATGCACAACGACCAACCAAAGTAGGCATATTTCATTGACCATGAGCAAAGAAATTCTTTGGTCATGTTCAGTGACATATGCCTACTTTGGTTGGTCATTGTGCATGGTAGCCACGCCGTGCCACTACTTATTGATGGTCTTTGTACTTGCCAGTCGATGACTAGTATTCCCAAACCATTGTTCCTCCCTCTAACCATTTGTGACTCATACCATGAGTTGTCAACGTTGACTACACATAGTGAAATTCTTTGGTCATGGTCAGTGACATATGCCTACTTTGGTTGGTTATTGTCCATGGTATCCACGCCGGGCTACTGTTTATTGGTTGTCTTTGTCCTTGCTAGTAGAATAGCAGCATAGTCTAACCATTCTTTCCCCCTCTGACCGTTTGTGACTTGTATTATGAGTTGTCAGCGTTGACCACACATAGTGAAATGCTTTGGTCTTGGTCAGAAACATATGCCTACTTTGGTTGGTCGTTGTTCATGGTAGCCACACCGTGCCAATCCTTATTAAAGGTATTTGTTTTTGCTAGTCCATAACTAGCATTCCCAAACCATTGTTCCCCCCGGTAACCATTTGTGATCTATGTTATGAATTGTCAATGTTGACTACACATAGTGATTTTTTTTTGTCATGATCAGCGACACATGCCTACTTTGGTTGGTCATTGTACATGGTAGCTACACCGTACCACTACTTATTAAAAGTCCTTGTACATGCTAGTAAACAACTAGTATTTCCAAACCATGTTTTCTCCCTCTGACCAGTTGTGACTCATTTCAAGAGTTGTCAACATTTACCACACATAGCGAAATTCTTTGGTCATGGTCAGTGACATTTGCCTACTTTGGTTGGTCATTGTGCATGGTAGCCACACAGAGTCACTAGTTATTGAAGGTCTTTGTACTTGTTATTTGATAACTAGTATTCCCAAACCATTGTTTTCCCCTCTGACCATTTTTGGCTCGTAATATGAGTTATCAACTTTGGCCACATACAGTGAGATTCTTTGGTCATGGTCAGTGACATATGCCTACTTTGGTTGGTCATTGTGCATGGTAGCCACACCGTGCCACTACTCATTGAAGGTCATTGTACTTGGTAGTCGATAACAAGTATTCCCAAACCATTTCTTCCCCCTCTGACCATTTTTGACTCGTGTTATGATTTATCAACGTTGACCATACATAGTGAAATACTTAGGTTGTGGTTAGTGACATATGCCTACTTTGGTTGGTCATTGTGCACGGTAGCCACACCATACCACTACCTCTTCAAGGTCTTTGTATATGCTATTTGATAACTAGTATTTCCAAACCATTGTTTCCCCCTCTAAACTTTTGTGACTTGTACTATGAGTTGTCAACGATGACCACCCATAGTGAAATTCCTTGCTCATGGTCAGTGGCATATGTCTACTTTGGTTGGTCATTGTGCATGGTAGCCACACCTTGCCACTACTTTTTGAGGATATTTGTACTTGCTAGTTGATACCTAGTATCCCCAAAATATTGTTTCCCCCTCTGACCATTTGTGACTCGTATAAAGAGTAATCAAAGTTGACCAAACATAGTGAGATTCGTTGATCATGGTCAGTGACATATGTCTACTTTGGTTGGTCATTGTGCAAGGTAGCCACACCATACCACTACTTCTTGAAGGTCTTTGTATAAAATATTTGATGAATAGTATTTCTGAACCATTGTTCCCCCCTCTGACCTTTTGTGACTTGTACTATGAGTTGTCAACGATGACCACCCATGGTGAAATTCTTTGCTCATGGTCAGTAACATATGTCTACTTTGGTTGGTCATTGTGCATGGTAGCCACACCTTGCCACTACTTTTTGAGGATCTTTGTACTTGCTAGTTGATACCTAGTATCCCCAAAAGACCATTGTTTCCCCCTCTGACCATTTGTGACTCGTATAAAGAGAAATCAAAGTTGACCAAACATAGTGAGATTCTTTGGTCATGGTCAGTGACATATGCCTACTTTGGTTGGTCATTGTGCATGGTAGCCATACCATACCACTACTTCTTGAAGGTCTTTTTATATGCTATTTGATAACTAGTATTTCCAAAAAAAAAATCCCCCTCTGACCTTTTGTAACTTGTACTATGAGTTGTCAACGATGACCACCCATAGTGAAATTCTTTGCTCATGGTCAGTAACATATGTCTACTTTGGTTGGTCATTGTGCATGGTAGCCACACCTTGCCACTGCTTTTTGAGGATCTTTGTACTTGCTAGTTGATACCTAGTATCCCCAAAAGATTGTTTCCCCCTCTGACCATTTGTGACTCGTATAAAGAGTAATCAAAGTTGACCAAACATAGTGAGATTCTTTGGTCATGGTCAGTGACATATGCCTACTTTGGTTGGTCATTGTGCATGATAGCCTCACCGTGCCACTACTTATTGAAGGTCCTTTTACTTGCCAGTTGATATTTAGTACTCCCAAAACCATTGTTTCCCCCTGTGACCATTTGTGACTCGTAGTATGAGCTGTCAACGTTGACCATCCATAGTGAAATTCTTTGGTCATGGTCAGTGACATATGCCTACTTTGGATGGTCATTGTGCATGGTAGCCACACTGTGCCATAACCTTGTGAAGGTCTTTGTACATGCTATTTGATAATTAGTATGTCCAAACCACTGCTTCACCCCCCCCCCGACTATTTGTGACTCGTGTTATGTGTTGTCAACGTTGACGACACATACTGACATTCTTTGGTCATGGTCAGTGACATATGCCTACTTTGGTTGGTCATTGTGCATGGTAGCCACACCGCACCACTACTTATTGAAGTTCTTTGTACTTGCCAGTCGATAATTAGTATTCCCAAAACATTGTTTCCCCCTCTCACCATTTGTGACTTGTATCATGAGCTGTCAACGTTGACCACCCACAGTGAAAATCTTTGGTCATGGTCAGTGACATATGCCTACTTTGGATGGTCATTGTGCACGGTCGCCACGCTGTGCCGCTACTTCTTAAATTTCTTTGAACATGCTAGTTGATGACTAGTATCCTCAAACCATTGTTTCCCCCTCTGACCATTTGTGAACCCTATTATGAGTTGTCAACGTGGACCACACATACTGAAATTCATTGGTCATGGTCAGTGACATATGCCTACTTTTGTTGGTCATTGTGCATGGTAGACACATCGTGCCACTACTTCTTTAAGTTCTTTGTACTTGCTTGTTGATAACTAGCGTTCCTAAACCATTTTCCCCCTCTGACGGTTTTTGACTCGTATTATGATTTGTCAACGTTGACCACACATAGTGAAATTCTTTGGTCATGGTCAGTGACATATGCCTAATTTGGTTGGTCAGTGTGCATGGTAGCCACACTGTGCCACTACTAATTGAAGTTCTTTGTACTTGGTAGTTGATAACTAGTATTCCCAAACCATTGTTTCACCCTCTGACCATTTGTGACTCGTTTTGTGGTAGGCAACGTTGACGACACATACTGAAATTCTTTGGTCATGGTCACTGACATATGCCTACTTTGATTGGTCATTGTGCATGGTAGCCACACCGTGCCACTACGTATTCAGGGTCTTTCTGCTTGCTAGTCGAAAGCTAGTATTTCCAAACCATTGTTTCCCCCTCTGACCACTTGTGCCTTGTACGATGATTTTTCAACGTTGACCACACATAGCGAAATTATTTGGTCATGATCAGCGACATATGCCTACTTTGGTTGGTCATTGTACATGACAGCCACATTCTGCCACTACTTATTAAAGGTCTCTGTACTTGCTAGTCTGAAACTAGTGTTCCCAAACAACCGTTCCTCCCTCTGACCATTTGTGACTCGTCTTATGAGTTATCAACGTTGACCACACAAAGTGGCTATCTTTTGTCATGGACAGTGACATATGCCTACTTCGGTTGGTCATAGTGCATGGTAGCCACACCGTGCCACTACTCATTAAAGCTCTTTGTACTTGCTAGACGATATCTAGTACATCAAAACCATTGTTCCCCCCTTTGACCATTTGTGACCCATGTTATGAGTTGTCAACGTTGACCACACATAGTGAAATTCTTTGGTAATGGCTTGTGACATATGCCTACTTTGGATGGTCATTGTGCATGGTAGCCACGCGGTGCCACTACTTATTGAATGTCTTTGTACTTGCTAGACAAAAACTATTTTTTCCAAACCATGATTTCCCCCTCTGACCATTTGTGACTCGTATTATGAGTTGTCAACGCTGAATACACATAGTGAGAGGTCATGGTCACTGACATATGCCTTTTTTTGTTGGTCATTGTGCATGGTAGCCACACCGTGCCACTACTAATTGAAGGTCTTTGTACTTGCTAGTAAATAGCTGGTATTCCCAAACCGTTGTTTCCCCTTCTGACCATTTGTGACTCGTACTATGAGTTGTCAATGTTGACAACATATAGTTGAATTGTTTTGTCATGGTCAGTACCATATGCCTACTTTGGTTGGTCATTGTGCATTTTAGCCACAACGTGCCACTTTTTATTGAAGGTATTTGTACGTGCTAGTCAATAACCAGTATTCCCAACCCATTGTTTCCCCATCTCACCATTTTTGTCTCGTATTATGAGTCGACAACGTTGACCACACATAGTGAAATTCATTGAGTTATGATCAGTGACATATGTCTACTTTGGTTGGTCATTATGCATGGTAGCCACACCGTGCTACTATTTATTGAAGGTCTTTGTACTTGCTAGTTGATAACCAGTATTTCAACCCATTGTTTGCTGCTCTGACTGTTTGTGACTCTGTTATGATTTTGCAACGTTGACCACACATAGTGAAATTCTTTGGTCATACTCAGTGACATATGCCTGCTCTGGTTGGTGATTGTGCATGATAGCCACACCGTTCCACTACCTATTGAAGGTCTTTGTACTGGCTAGCCAATTACTTGTATTCCAAAACGATTTTTTCCCCCTCTGAGCATTTGCGACTCGTATTATGCGGTGTAAACATTGACCACACATAGTGAAATTGTTTGGTTATGGTCAGTGACATATGCCTACATTGGTTGGTAATTGTGCATGGTAGCAACCCCGTGCCACTAAGTTTTGAAGGTCTTTGTACTTGTTAGTCAATAACTAGTATTCTCAAATCATTTTTCCTCCTCCGACCATTTGTGATTCGTATTAAGGGTTCTTAACATTGTCCACCCATAGTGAAATTCTCTGGTCATGGTCAGTGACATGTGCTCGCTTTTTTTGGTCACTGTGCATGTAGCCACACCGTGCCCCTACAAATGAAAAGTCTTTGTAACCAAAGAATTTCAATATATGTGGTCAATGTTGAGAACTCATAACACGAGTCACAAATGGTCAAAGGGGGAAACAATGGTTTGAAAATCCTAGGTATTGATTGACAAGTACAAAGACCTTCAGTAAGTAGTGGCATGGTGTGGCTATCATTCACTATGACCAACCAAAGGAGGAATATGTCACTGAACATGACCGAGGAATTTCACTATGTGTGGTCAACATTGACAACTCATAATGCCAGTCACAAATGGTCGGAGAGGGAATCAATGATTTGGGAATACTAGTTATTGACTAGCAAGTACAAAGACCTTCAATAAGTATTGGCAAGGTATGGCTACCATGCACAATGATCAACCAAAGTAGGCATATGCAACTGACCATGACCAAAGAATTTCACTATGTGTGGTCAACGTTGACAACTCATCATACGACTCACAAATGGTCAGAGGGGGAATCAATGGTTTGGGAATACTAGTTATCAATCAGCTAGTACAAAGAACTCCAATAAGTTGTGGCACAGTGTAGCTACCATGGACAATGGCCAACAAGAATAGGCATATGTCACTGAACATGACCAAAGAATTTCACTATGGGTGGACAACATTGACGACTCATAATACGAGACACACATGGTCAGGTGGAGAAACAATGGGTTGGGAATACTGGTTATTTACTAGCGAGTAGAAAGACCTTCAATAAGAAGTGGCACAGTGTGGCTACCATGCACAATGACCAACCAATGTAGGCATATGGCACTGACCATGACAAAAGAATTTCACTATATGTTGTCAACATTGACAACTCATAATACGAGTCACAAATGGTCAGAAGGGAAACAATGGTTTGGGAATACCCGTTATTAGCTAGAAAGTACAAAGAACTTCAATTAGTAGTGGCACGCTGTGGCTACCATGCACAATGACCAACCAAAGTAGGCATATGTCAGTGACCATGACCAAATAATCTCACCATGTGTGGTCAACGTAGACAAATCATAACACGAGTCACAAATAGTCAGAGGGGGAAATAATGGTTTGGAAATAATAGTTTTTGTCTGGCAAGTACAAATACGTTCAGTAAGTAGTGGCACGGCATGGCTACCATGCGCAATGATCACCCAAAGTAGGTATATGTCAGTAGCCATAATCAAGGAATTTCACTATGTGTGGTCAACGTTGACAACACATCATACGAGTCGCAAACGGTCAGAGGGGGGAAAATGGTTTGGGAATACTAGTTATCGACTAGCAAGTACAAAGACTTTCCATTAGTAGTGGCATGGTGTGGCTACATGCACAATGACCAACCAAAGCAGGCATATGTCACTTACCATGACCAAAGAATCTCACTATATGTGGTAAACGTTACCAACTCATAGTACGAGTCAAGAATGGTCAGAGGGGGAAAAATGGTTAAAGAATACTAGTTATCTACTAGCAAGTACAAGGTCCTTCAATAAGAAGTTGCACGGTGTGGCTAACATGCACAATGACCAACCAAAGTAGGCATATGGAACTGACCATGACCAAAGAATTTCAATATATGTGGTCAACATTGATAACTCATAATACGAGTCACAAAAGGTCAAAGGGGGAAACAATGGTTTGGGAATGCTATGTATTAATTGACAAGTACAAAGACCTTCATTAAGTAGTGGCATGGTTTGGATATCATGCACTATGACCAACCAAAGTAGGCACATGTCACTGAACATGACCGAGGAATTTCACTATGTGTGGTCAACGTTGACAACTCATAATGCCAGTCACAAATGGTCGGAGAGGGAATCAATGATTTGGGAATACTAGTTATTGACTAGCAAGTACAAAGACCTTCAATAAGCATTGGCAAGGTATGGCTACCATGCACAATGTTCAACCAAAGTAGGCATATGTCACTGACCATGACCAAAGAATTTCACTATGTGTGGTCAACGTTGACAACTCATCATACGACTCACAAATGGTCAGAGGGGGAAACAATGGTTAGGGAATACTGGTTATCAATTAGCAAGTACAAAGAACTTCAATAAGTTGTGGCACATTGTAGCTACCATGCACAATGACCAACAAAAATAGGCATATGTCACTGACCATGACCAAAGAATTTCACTATGGGTGGACAACGTTGACGACTCATAATACGAGACACAAATGGTCAGGTTGGGACACAGTGGGTTGGGAATACTCGTTATTGACTAGCAAGTACAAAGACCTTCAAGAAGAAGTACCACGGTGTGGCTACCATGCACAATGACCAACCAATGTAGGCATATGGCACTGACCATGACAAAAGAGTTTAACTATATGTTGTCAACATTGACATTTCATAATACGAGTCACAAATGGTCAGAAGGGGAAACAATGGTTTGGGAATATCCGTTATTAGCTAGAAAGTACAAAGACCTTCAATTAGTTGTGGCACGGTGTGGCTACCATGCACAATGACCAGCCAAAGTCGGCATATGTCAGTGACCATGACCAAATAACATCACTATGTGTCGTCAACATAGACAACTCATAAAAGGAGTCACATACGGTTAGAGGGGGGGATAATGGTTTGCAAATAATAGTTTTTGTCTGGCAAGTACAAATACTTTCAGTAAGTAGTGGCACGGCGTGACTACCATGCACAATGATCACCCAAAATAGGCATATGTCACTAGCCATGACCAAAGAATTTCACTATGTGTGGTCAACGTTGACAACTCATAATACGAGTTGCAAACGGTGAGAGGGGGGAAATGGTTTGGGAATACTAGTTATCAACTAGCAAGTAGAAAGACTTTCAATTAGTAGTGGCATGGTTTGGCTACATGCACAATGACCAACGAAAGCAGGCATATGGCACTGACCATGACAAAAGAGTTTAACTATATGTTGTCAACGTTGACAACTCATAAAACCAGTCACAAATGATCAGAACGGGAAACAATTGTTTGGGAAAACCAGTTATTTATTAGAAAGTACAAAGACCTTCAATTAGTAGTGGCACGGTGTGGCTACCATGCACAATGACCAACCAAAGTAGGCATATGTCAGTGACCATGACCAAAGAATCTCACTATGTGTGGTCAATGTAGACAACTCATAATACAGGTCACAAATGGTCAGAGGGGGGAATAATGGTTTGGAAATAATATTTTTTGTCTGGAAAGTACAAAGACGTTCAGTAACTAGTGGCACAGCGTGGCTACCATGCACAATGATCACCCAAAATAGGCATATGTCACTAGCCATGACCAAAGAATTTCACTATTTGTGGTCAACGTTGACAACTCATAATACGGGTCGCAAACGAGAAGAGGGGGGAGAATGGTTTGGGAATACTAGTTATCGACTAGCAATTAAAAAGACTTTCAATTAGTAGTGTCATGCTGTGGCTACATGCACAATGATCAACGAAAGCAGGCATATGTCACTTACCATGACCAAAGAATCTCACTATGTGTGGTCAACGTTACCAACTCATAATACGATTCACAAATGGTCAGAGGGGGAAACAATGGTTTGAGAATACTAGTTCACTACTAGCAAGTACAAAGGCCTTCAATAGGAAGTGGCACGGTGTGGCTAACATGCACAATGACCAACCGAAGTAGGCATATGGAACTGACCATGACCAAAGTATTTCAATATATGTGGTCAATGTTGAGAACTCATAATACGAGTCACAAATGGTCAAAGGGGGAAACAATGGTTTAGGAATGCTAGGCATTAATTGACAAGTACAAAGACCTTCAGTAAGTAGTGGCATGGCGTGGCTATCATGCACAATGACCAACCAAATTAGGCATATGCCACTGAACATGACCGAGGAATTTCACTATGTGTGGTCAACGTTGACAACTCATAATACGAGTCACAAATGGTCAGAGAGGGAATCAATGATATGGGAATACTAGTTATTTACTAGCAAGTACAAAAACCTTCAATAAGTATTGCCAGGGTATGGCTACCATGCACAATGATCAACTAAAGTAGACATGTGTCACTGACCATGACCAAAGAATTTCACTATGTGTGGTCAACGTTGACAACTCATCATACGAGTCACAAATGGTCAGAGGGGGAAACAATGATTTGGGAATACGATTTATCGATTAGCAAGTACACAGACCTTCAATACATTGTGGCACAGTGTAGCTACCATGCACAGTGACCAACAAAAGCAGGCATATGTCAGTGGCAATAACCAAAAAATGTCACTATGGTTGGACAACGTTGACAACCCATAATACGAGTCACAAATGGTCAGAGGAGGAAAAAATGATTTGAGACATGAGTTATTTGCTAGCAAGTACAAAGACCTTCAAAACATAGAGGCATGGTGTGGCTACCATGCATAATGACCAACCAATGTAGGCATATGTCACTGACCATGACCAAAAAATTTCACTATGTGTGGTCAATGTTCACAACTCATAACACGAGTCACAAATGGTCAGAGGGGGAAACAATGGGTTTGAAATACAATTCATCGACTAGCCAGTACAAAGACCTTCAATAAGTAGTTACACGGTGTGGATACCATGCACAATGACAAACCAAAGCAGGCATATGTCACTGACTATGACCAAAGAGTTTCACCATGTGTGGTCAACGTTGCCAAATCATAATACGAGTCACAAATAGTCAGAGCAGCAAACAATGGTTTAAAAATACTGGTTATCAACTAGCAAGTACAAAGACCTTCAATAAGTAGTAGCACGGTGTGGCTACCATGCATAATGACCAACCAAAGTAGGCATATGTCACTGATCATAACTCCATGAATTTTACTATGTGTGGTCAACATTGACGACTAATAATACGAGACACAAATGGTCAGATGGAGAAACAATGGATTGGAAATACTGGTTATTGACTAGCAAGTACAAAGACCTTCAATAAGAAGTGCCACGGTGTGGCTACAATGCACAATGACGAACAAAGTAGGCATTTGGTACTGACCATGACAAAAGAATCTCACTCAGTGTGGTCAACATTGACAACTCATAATACGAGTAAAAAAATGGTCATAGGGGGAAATAATGGTTTGGAAATAATATTTTTTGTCTAGGAATTACAAATACCTTCAATAAGTAGCGGCACGGCGTGGCTACCATGCACAATGACCACCCAAAGTAGGCATATGTCACTAGCCATGACCAAAGAATTTCACTATGTGTGGTCAACGTTGACAACTGATAACATGAGTCAAAAATGGTCAAAGGGAGGAACAATGGTTTTGAAATACTAGTTATCGTCTAGCAAGTAGAAAGAGCTTTAATAAGTAGTGGCACAGTGTGGCTACCATGCACTATGACCAACCAAAGTAGGCATATGTCACTGACCATGACCAAAGAAATTTACTTTGTGTGGTCAATGATGATAACTCATAAGACAAGTCACAACTGGTCAGAGGGAGGAACGGTGGTTTCGAAACACTAGTTTCAGACTAGCAAGTACAAAGACCTTCAATAAGTAGTGGCACAGTGTGGCTATCATGCACAATGACCAACCAAAGTTGGCATATGTCACTGATCATGACCAAATGATGTGACAAGAGGAGATGAGCGGAGAAGCGAGATTGACGGAGCAAATTGCTCGAGTGCTCCAATGCTCCAGTGCTCCAGTCATCTTGGGCTTGCTCTAGTTGTCCTGACCTTGATCCAGTTGTCTTTGCCTTGCTCCAGTTGTCTTGACCTTGCTCCAGTTGTCTTTGCCTTGATCCGGTTGTCTTGGGCTTGCTTCAGTTGTCATTAGCTTGCTTCAGTTTTCTCTGCCTTGCACCTGTTGTCTTGGGCTTGCTCCAGATGTCTTGGCCTTGCTCCAGTTTTCTTGGGCTTGCTCTAGTTGTATTGGGCTTGATCCAGTTGTCTTGGCCTTGCTCCAGTTGTCTTGGCCTTGCTCCAGTTGTCTTGGCCTTGCTTCAGTTGTATTGTGATTGCTCCAGTTGTCGTGGACTTGCTCTAGTTGTCTTGGCCTTGCTCCAGTTGTCTTGCGCTTCCTCCAGTTGTATTGGGCTTGCTCCAGTTGTCTTGGGCATGCTCCAGTTGTCTTGGCTGTGCTCCAGTCGTCTTGAGCTTTCTCCAGCTGTCTTGGCCTTGCTCCAGTTGTCCTGGCCTTGCTCCCATTGTCTTGGCCTTGCTCCAGTTGTCTTAGGCTTGCTACACTTCTCTTGGGCTTGCTCCAGTTCTCTTGGGCTTGCTCCAGTTGTCTTGGGATTGCTCCAGTTGTCTTGGGCTTGCTCCAGTTGTCTTGGCCATGCTCAAGTTGGCTTGTGCTTGCTCCAGTTGTCTCGGCCTAGCTCCAGTTGTCTTGGGCTTGCTTCAGTTGTCTTTGGCTTGCTCCAGCTGTCTTGGGCTTGTTCCAGTTGTCTGGGCCTTGCTCCAGTTGTCTTGGCCTCGCTCCAGTTGTCTTGGGCCTGGCCCAGTTGTCTTGGGCTTGCTCCACGTGTCTTGGCTTTGCTCCAGTTGTCCTAGCCTTGCTCCAGTTGTCGTGGCCTTGCTCCAGTTGTATTGGGCTTGCTCAAGTTATCTTGGGCTTGCTCCATTTCTCTTGGGCTTGGTCCAGTTGTCTTGGGCTTGCTCCAGTTGTCTTGGGCTTGCTCCAGTTGTCTTTGCCTTGCTCCAGATTTCTTGGGCTTGCTCCAGTTGTCTTGGGCTTGCTCCAGTTGTCTTGGCCTTGCTCCAGTTGTCTTGGCCTTGCTCCAGTTGTCTTGGCCTTGCTCCATTTGTCTTGGCCTTGCTCCATATGTCTTGGCCTTGATCCAGTTGTCTTGTGCTTGCTCCAGTTGTCTTGGCCTTGCTCGAGTTGTCTTGGGCTTGCATCAGTTGTCTTGGCCTCGCTCCAGTTGTCTTGGGCTTGCTCCAGTTGTCTTGGGCTTGCTTCAGCTGTCTTGGCCTTGCTCCAGTTGTCTTGGCCTTGCTCCAGTTGTCTTGGCCTTGCTCCAGTTGTCTTGGCCTCGCTCCAGTTGTATTGGGCCTCCATACAAATTGCTACAACTCCATATAGCTCCGTACAAATCCGTACAACTCTGTAGAACTTTGTACAACTCCGTACAACTATGTACTACTCCGTTCAACTCCGTACAACCCTGTACAACTATGAACAACTCCATACAACTCCGTACAACTCTGTACATCGCCGTACCACTTTGTACAACTCCGTAAAACTCCGTATCATGCCGTACAGCTCCATACAACTCTTTCCAACTCCGTACAACTCTGTACAATTCCGTACACATCCGTACAACTCCGTACAACTTGCTACAACTCGCTGCAACTCCGTACAACTCCGTACACCTCCGTACAACTCTGTACAACCCCATGCAAATCCTTACAACATATTATTCCTAACAACGTTTCTACAACTTGCTATAAATCTGTGTAACTCCGTACAACTCTGTACAACTACGTACAACTCCGTACAACCATGTACAATGCTGTACAACTATGTACAACTCGGTACAACTCTGTAGTATTCTGTACAACTCCCTACAATTGTGAACGACTCCCTACGACTTCGTACAACTTTGTCCTACTCCATACAACTCCGTACAACTCCGTACAACTCCGTACGACTCCGTTTAACTCTGACAACTATGACAAACTCTGTGCAGCTCCATCCAACTCCGTACAAATCAGTAGAGCTTGCTACAACAATGTACAACTCGCTAATACTCTGTGCAATTCTGTACAACTCTGTAGAACTCCGTACAACTCCATTCAAATCCGTACATCTCCGTACAACTATGTACAAACTGCTACAACTCTGTACAACTCCCTACAACTCCGTACAACTCCGTACAACTCCATACAAATCCGTACAACTTTGTACAACTGTTTACAACTCCGTAAAACCCATTCCAACTCCGTACAACTCCATATGACTCGCTACATCTCTGTACAAATCCGGACACATTTGTACAACTCTGTACAGTTCAAATCTGTACAACTCCGTATGACTCGCTACATCTCTGTACAAATCCGGACACATTTGTACAACTCTGTACAACAATGTACAGCTCCATACAACGTGTACAGATCCGTACAACTCTGTACAACTCCATACAACTCCGTACAACTCTGTACAACTCCTTCTAGCTCCGTATAACTCCTGACACAATACTACAACTCCATAAAACTCCGTACAACTCCGTACAACTTGCTTCAACTCTGTACAACTCTGTACAACTCCGTACAACTCGGTACAACCCCGTACAACTCCATACAAATCCGTACAATGCCGTACAACTCTGTCCAACTCCATACAATTTCTTCCAACTCTGTACAGCTCCATACACCTCTGTACAACTCTGTACAATTCAGTGGAGGTCGTGGCAGGCAGAGGAGGATGGTCGATGGCTGAGGAAGAGGAGGATGGCGGCGGTACTGATGGTGCGTCACAAAGAGGAAGCTGGGAGTGTGGGAGAAGTCATGAGAGAAGGAGGATGGCGGAGGTGGAGCGGCAATGGGCGCAAGCGAGGCAACCAGTTACTCTGCTATCAGGAGAGTGACGGCTTGTTCCCCAGTTTGCCCGAGACCGACGGGCAGGAAGACTGGCGGTGTCCGATATCCTGACGGTGAGAGGAAGTTGGCTGCAGCGGCGGAAGTCATGAAGCAAGCAGGAACACTTCTCCGCTCATGTCAGGAGAGTGACGGCTTGTTCCCCAGTTGGCTCGCAATGGGAGCAGGAAGACTGGCAGTGTCCGATGTCCCGACGACGGAAGATGTGCTGCTGCTGCTGACGCCGCGGGAAGGCGGTGCAAGGACGCGGCTCGAGATGATGGATACAGAAGAGCAGAGGCATTTGAAGCAGATGAAGTAGAGGATGCTGAAAGAGAGGCTGAGAGAGGACGAGGCACTTGCGAGGGCTGAGGTGATGGGAGGCAGGAGGCGGCGAGCAACATGAAACTTCCAGGAAGATGACGATAGGTAGCGGCTCGAGGGTTGCTGGCAGCTGTTGTGGACGACAAGTCACCACTTGTTGACCACGGGCGCGGAATGGGCGCAGGGCTTTCTCAGGATGACGAGTCGTTGCTTCAGTGTGAGGAACACTCCAAGCGGTGCTGCTGATGTCAGCTGTTGCCAACGCGGAAACGCGCGGAATGGCGGTGGCGGCGGCGAAGGAACGCAGATTTGAGAAGGGGAGCGCTGGTGACGGCACAGTGATGACTCGGTCACGGGGCACCAGGTGATGTTGCCTGATGCTCTGATACCATGTCAGAAGAATACAATGAGTGAGGGCGATGTGAGCAGAAGCGAGCAGAAGCAGTGAGTCATGTAGAAGCGTGTTCGCAAAATGTCGGAAGCAGGAAGGCAAGTCAGATTCCAAGGCGTTAGTCGCAGGGCCTTGAGAGAGGCGAGCCACCGGAGCTCCGAGGTAGATAGAGGGCGGAGAGAGAACGCGGATGAGTCGGAGACTTCGGATACGCCAAGAGTTAGCAATGAGTCGAAGGTGCCGAAGCAAAGAGTGAGCTGGGAATGGTGTGCGAAGGCGGTAGAGGCGAGTAATGAGCAGAGCGAGAACACGGCGGCGAAGCCGTGGAACCAAAGGGAACAGGATGTGCAGAACTGTTCTGGTTAATTTTGAATGGAATGAACATCCTTCATATACACATGAAACAGGACAAAAACCAAAGGAGCAACGGCTTCTTCGCTAGCCAGACGCGAGTGACGTTTTGTCATTTTGGTCAGCAACGGTTTGCAGGGGACAGTTGGACCGTTTATGTGCTCTCGCTTCCGAGAGCTGATCAGGACCTCTTCTCAATTTATCCGAGGCCTTTCCGCAACAAGAAGCAAAGTCAGAGAGCACGTCTTTCCGACACGTACAACTCTGTCCAGCTCCATACAATTTCGTCCAACTCTGTACAGCTCCATACACCTCTGTACAACTCTGTACAATTCAGTATATTTCTGTACAACTTGCTACAACTCGCTACAACTCACTCTAACTCTGTACAACTCCGTACAACTCGGATAACTCCGTACACCTCCGTACAACTCCGTACCACTCTGTACAAATCCCTACAACTCTGTACAACTTGATACAATTCACTACAACTATGAACAAATCTGTACGGAGTTGTACGAAGATGCACAGATTGTAGCATATGTCATTGACCATGGGCATGTGTCGTTGACCATGGGCATATTTCATTGACCATGGGCATATGGTCAATGTTGACAACTCATAATACGAGTCACAAATGGTCAGAGGGAGAAACAATGGTTTAGGAATACTAGTTATTGACTAGCAAATACAAAGACCTTCAATACGTAGTCGTACGGTGTGGCTACCATACACAATGACCAACCAGAGGAGGCATACATCACTTACCATGACCATAGAATTTCACTATGGGTGGTCAACATTGACAACTCATAGTACGAGTCACAAATGGTCCGAGGGTTAAACAATTATTTGGGAATACTAGTTATTGACTAGCAAGTACAAAGACCTTCAATACGTGATGGCAGGGTGTGCTACCATGCACAATGACCAACCAAAGTAGGCATATGTCACTGACCATGACCAAAGAATTGCACTATGTGTGGTCAACGTTGACAACTTATATCACAAGTCACAAATGGTCAGATGGGGAAACTATAGTTAGGGAAGGCTAGTTTTCGACTAGCTAGTACAAAGACATCAAAGAAGTGGCACGGAGTGGCTACCATGCACCATGACCAACCAAAGTAGGCATGTTTCACTGACCATGACCTAAGAATGTCACTATGTGTGGTCAATGGTGAAAACTCATGATACGAGTCGCAAACGGTCGGAGGGCAACTAATGGTTTGGGAATACTAGTTATCGACTAGCAAGTACAAAGAACTTCAATTGGTAGTGGCATGGTGTCGCTACATGCATGTTGAACAACCAAAGCAGGCATATGTCACTTACCATGACCAAAGGATTTCACTATGTATGGTCAACATTACCAACTCATTATACGAGTCACGAATGGTCAGAGGGGGAAACAAAGATTTGAGAATACTAGTTATCTACTAGGAAGCACGAGTACCTTCAATAAGAAGTGGCACGGTGTGGCTACCATGCACAAGGACCAACCAATGTAGGCATATGTCACTGACCATGACCAACGAATTTCACCATGTGTGGTCAACGTTGCCAAATCATAATACAAGTCACAAATAGTCACAGGGACGAATAATGGCTTGAAAATACTGGTTATCATCTATTAAGTACAAAGACCTTCAATAAGTAGTAGCACGGTGTGGCTACCATGCACAATGACCAACCAATGTAGGACAATGTCACTGACCATAACCAAAGAGTTGTACTGCGTGTGGTCAACGTCGACGACACATAACACGAGACACAAATGGTCAGATGGGGAAACAATGGGTTGGGAATACTGGTTATTGAATAGCAAGTACAAAGACCTTCAATAATAAGTGGCACGGTGTGGCTAACATGCACAATGACCAAAAAAGTAGGCATGTGGTACTGACCATGACCAAAGAATTTAACTATATGTTGTCAACGTTGACAACTCATAATACGTGTCACAAATGGTCAGAAGGGGAAACAATGGTTTGGGAATACCAGTTATAAACTAGCAAGTACAAAGACCTTCAATTAGTAGTGGAACGGTGTGGCTACCATGCACAATGACCAACCAAAGTAGGCATATGTCACTGACCATGACCAAAGAATCTCACTATGTGTGGTCAATGCTGCCAACTCATAATACGAGTCACAAATGGTCAGAAGGGGAAATAATGGTTTAGAAAAAATAGTTTTTATCTAGCAAGTACAAAGGCCTTTTAATAAGTAGCGGCACAGTGTGGCTACCATGCACCATGACCATCCAAAGTAGGCATATGTCACTGACCATGACCAAAGATTTTCACTATGGGTGGTCGACGTTGACAGCTCATAATACAAGTCACAAATGGTCTGAGGAGGAAACAATGGTTTGGGAATACTAATCATCGACTGGAAAGTACAAAGACTATCAATAAGTAGTGGCACGATGTGGCTACCATGCACAATGACCAACCAAAGTATGCATATGTCACTGACCATGACCAAAGAATTTCACTACCCGTGGTCAACGTTGACAACCCATAATGCGAGTCACAAATGGTCAGAGGGGGAACCAATGGTTTAGATATACTAGTTTTCAAATAGCATGTAAAAAGACCTCCAATGATTAGTGGCACAGTGTGGCTACCTTGCACGATGACCATCCAAAGCAGGCATGTTACTGACCATGACCAAAGAGTTGCACTATGGATGGTCAACGTTGACAGCTCATACTACAAGTCACAAATGGTCAGAGGGGAAAACAATGGTTTTTGGAATACTAATTATTTACTGGAAAGGAAAGAGACCTTCATTAAGTAGTGGCTACGTGAGGCTACCATGCACAATGACCAACCAAAGTAGGCATATGTCACAGACCATGACCAAAGAGTCTCACTATGCTTGGTTAACTTTGATTACTCTTTTATACGAGTCACAAATGGTCAGAGGGGGAAACAATGGTTTGGGAATACTAGGTATCAATTAGCAAGTACAAAGATCTTCAAAACGTAGTGGCAAGGTGTGGATACCATGCACAATGACCAACCAAAGTGGACATATGTCCCTGACCATAAGCAAAGAATTTCACCATGGGTGGTATATGTTGGCAACTCGTAACACTAGTCACTATAGGTCAGAGGGGGAAACAACGGTTTGGGAACACTAGTTATCAAATAGCAAGTACAAATACCTTCACGAAGTAGTGGTATGGTGTGGCTACCGTGCACAATGACCAACCAAAGTAGGCATATGTCACTGATAATGACCAAACAATTTAACGTTGACAGTTCATCATATACGTCACAAATGGTCAGAGGGGGAAACAATGGTTGGGTAATACTAGTTATCGACTAGCAAGTACAAAGACCTTTAATAAGTATTGGCACGGTGTGGCTACCATGCACAACAACCAACCAAAGTAGGCATATGTCATTGACCATGACCAAAGAATTTCACTATGTGTGTTCAACGCTGACAACTCATATTACAAGTCACAAATGGTCAGAAGGAGAAACAATGGTTAGGAAATAATATTTATCTACTAGCAAGGACAAAGACCATCAATAAGCAGTCTCCCGGCGTGGCTACCATGGACAATGACCAACCAAAGTAGGCGCATGTCACTGACCATGGCCCGAGAATTGCACTGTGTGTGGTTAACATTGACAACTTGTCACAAGGTACGAGTCACCAATGGTCAGAAGGGGAAAGAATAGTTTGGGAATACTACTTATCGACTACCAAGTAAAAGGATCTCCAATACGTAGTGGACCGGTGTGGATATCGTGTACAATGACCAACCAAAGTAGGCATACGTCACTGACCATGACCAAAGAATTTCACTATCTGTGGTCAACATTGACAACTTCATGACGCGAGTCACAAATGGTCAGAGGGGGAAACTTTGGTTTGGGAATATAATTTATTAACAAGCAAGTAAAAATACCATCAATAAGCAGTGGCATGGTGTGGCTACCAGGCACATTGACCAACCAAAGAAGTCATATGTCACTGACCATGACCAAAAGAATTTCTCTATGTTTGGTCAACATTGATAACTCATGGTATGATTCATAAATGGTCACAGGGGGGAACAATGGTTTGGGAGTACTAGTTATTGACTGGCACGTACAAAGACCGTGAATAAGTAGTGTCATGGCATGGCTACCATGCACAATGACCAAACAAAGTAGGCATATGTCAATGAACATGACCAACGAATTTCACTATGTGTGGTCAACATTGACAACTCATAATACGATTCACGAATGGTCATAGGGGGGGGGGGGGGGGACAAAGGTTTGGAAATACTAGTTATCAACTAGCAAGTACAAATACCTTCAATAAGCAGTGGCATGGTGTGGCTGCCATGCACAATAACCAATCAAAGTAGGCATATGTCACAGACCATGACCAAATACTTTGACCATGCGTGGTCAACATTGACAAAGGGGGAAACAATGGTTTGGGAATACTATTTTCTAACTAACAAGTACAGAGACCTTCAGTCTGTAGTGTTACGGTGTGGTTACCATGCACAATAACCAGCCAAATAGGCATATGTCACTAACCATAACCGAAGAATTTAACTATCATTGGTCAATGTTGAGAACTCATAATACGAGTCACAAATGGTCAGAGGGGGAAACAATAGTTTGGGAATCCTAGTATCAACTAGCGAGTACAAAGACATTCATTTAGTAGTGGCACGGACTGGCTACCATGCACAATGACCAACCAAAGTAGGCATATGTCACTGACCATGACCAAAGAACATCACGATGTGTGCTCAACTCTGACAGCTCGTAATACGAGTCACAAATCGTCCAAGACATCTGGGGCAAGCCCAAGACAACTGGAGCAAGCCCAAAACAACTGGAGCAAGCCCAGATTAACTGGAGCAAGGTCAAGACAACTGGAGCAAGCCCAAGACAACTGGAGCAAGGCCAAGACAACTGGAGAAAGCCCAATACAATTGGAGCAAGGCCAAGGCAACAGGAGCAAGGCTAAGACAACTGGAGCAAGGCCAAGACAACTGGAGCAAGGCCAGGACAACTGGAGCAAGCCCAAGACAACTGGAGCAAGCACAAGACAACTGGAACAAGGCCAAGACAACTAGATCAAGGCCAGGACAACTGGAGCAAGCCCAAGACAACTGGAGCAAGCCCAAGACAACTGGATCAAGGCCAAGACAACTGGAGCAAGGCCAAGAAAACTGGAGCAAGGCCAAGACAACTGGAGCAAGGCCAATACAACTAGAGAAGGGCCAAGACAACTAGAGCAAGCCCAAAACAACTACAGCAAACCCAAGACAACTGGAGCAAGGCCAAGACAACTGGAGCAAGCCCAAGAAAAATGGAGCAAGCCAAAGACAACTGGAGCAAGGCCAAGAAAAATGGAACAAGCCCAAGAAAACTGGAGCAAGCACAAGACAACTGGAGCAAGGCTATGACAACTGGAGCAAGGCCAAGACAACTCGAGCAAGGCCAAGACAACTGGAGCAAGCCCAAGACAATTGGAGAAAGCCCAAGACAACTGGAGCGAGGCGAAGACAACTCCAGCACGCCCAGAATAAGTGGAGCAAGACAAAGACAACAGGAGCAAGCCCAAGACAACTGGAGCAAGCCCAGGACAAATGGAGCAAGGCCAGGACAACTGGAGCACGGCCAAGACAACTAGAGCAAGCCCAAGACAGCTTGAGCAAGGCCAAGACAACTGGAGCAAGCCCAAGACAACTGGAGCAAACCCAAGACAACTGGAGCAAGGCCAGGACAAATGGAGCAAGCCCAAGAAAACTGGAGCAAGCCCAAGACAACTGGAGCAAG
>SZWC01018776.1:12986-29204 GCA_023375785.1 Penium margaritaceum | reverse complement strand
CTGGAGAGCCATGAATTGCATCTCCTGGCTGAAAATGTCGTCGTAGCCGCACTTGCTCCATGTCGCCTTGATGGTGCCCTGCATGTCTCGAAGTCGCAGCCATGATTCAACCATCCACTCTAAAAGGTTCTGTTTCATCTTCTTCAGTGGGAATCTCATCTGTGGGTTTTCGCGCGATTCCAATGTCATCCACTGAGAGAACTTCTCAGAAACGTGGGACTTGAACGGCCGCTGTAGCCCGACATCCGCCGGTTGCACTTTCGACGTGCAACCGGCGGGTATGTAGACAGGGATGATGTAGGGGAAATTCTCCTTGAGCCACAAGCGTAGACTTGCGGTGCACTGTAGTCGCCATGCATCCAACAACACGATGCACTTCTCCATCCCGGCAAACTTGCCAAGGCTGTCGCAACGCTTTTTGTACCAAGGATGGAGCACGTGACGGAACCAGTCACGCGTCGTCAGCTCACTTGCCCAATGGTTTTGGGTCTGTGTAAGGTGCCAGCCATGCTTGCGCGCATTTTCTGCCGGGCCGCCTGTGGGTTGGACGTTCGTTGTCATCCCGGCGTAGATGACCTGCCACGACAATGGGAACATGTTAGAGTTGGTGCAGCGTTGCCGAAGCATAGTAAAGCATGCTTGGGTGCGCAAAAAAGCAAACCGCACCTGCATTGGAAGGAGTTCGCCGTCCATGGCTGAAGCAACGACGGCCGTGACCTGACGCTTGTCATCGGCACCGACAATTGCGACGTCCTTGCTGCCACACGGAGCCCAGGTCTTGCCACGTGAAGGAACGATCATTATGCCAGTGTGGTCGGCATTCACCACAAACGGAGCGCCCACCTTGAAAGCCGCAACAAAACCGGCGAGGCGCAGCATCATCTCGCGCACGCGTTGTTCCCAGTTAACTGGGAGTTTCTGGGCGGTCGTTGTCCCGGTCCGCCATGTCCAGCCCAGATCTTTCTCCATAGAATCCGCAACCCACGTGCGGGAGAAGGTGATCACACCGCCGTTCTCTTTCAGTTCTTCGGGGCAGTGGTCTTGCACAATGCCTCGGATGACTGACTGTGCTGTAAGTGAACAGATTGGGACACCGATGGAACGGAGGCGTTCCAGTTCAGCAACGGCTTCAGTGATGACCTCCGGGTGGCGGTCGCGGAAGCCGCGTCGCCCTCGCATTCTCGGTGGCAGCGCGGCATCAGGAGCACCATCCGGGAGAGGTTCGGCAGGAGCTTTGTGCGCAGCTTGGAGGATGTAATCATGGGGAATCTTTGTGCCACGAACGTACCAGCCATAAACTGTGCTTGCCGCCAACTTGTCGTATGGACACAAACCGCCGGGGCACCGCCAAACACGTTGCAAATGTTTGATGGCAGCAGGGATGGTACCGCACTTTTGAACGGCCTCCTTGATGCGATGGAAGTGACCTCGGCCCACCCAGTTGGTGTAGCCACCTCGCTTCACCGTTGCGCTTCGCGATGTAGTGGTGGTGCTTTCTTGGCTCGGCTGGTCAGGATTGCTAGTAGAGGGTGATGATGCAGGGGCATGGCGAGCAACACCAAGGACTTCAGCATGGATTGGTTGCTTGCGCGGGCGGCCTACTTTACGCTTCAGAACTGGGATGCGTGGTGCAAGGCGCGCGACTTCTCGTTCAATGTGTGCGAACCGTTCCTCACGTGAGCAACGACCAAAGTAGGCAGTGATGACATTGGCCGCCATGGTGGAGTGAGTGGAAGACTGTCATTGGAGTTGGACGTTGCTCTGTTGTTGTACAACAGATTTGTGGGTGGGCACAAGGCTGTTTGCCACAGCGCACTTAGGCGAAGCACACTTAGCCGCAGCGCAGTTAGCCGCATCGCAATCTCACACGTCACACGCAATCACGGTGCACGGTGTGCACGCTGTAGGTGCAGCCTTGAGGGTTACAGGGCGTGGAGCCTCCCTGTGCGGTGATGTGGCGTGTCGCGTCAGCCTCCTGTCAGGAGGCTGACGCGGCGTCGCAATAGCAGGCAGGTGCAGCCAGTCGTCACAAAGGCACAAGCGCCGGCCGGGGGGTGGGGGGTGGGGGGGGGGTCGCAAAAGCGATTGGGCAGCGGGCGACGCGCAGACACAGACGCCGGCAGGCGGAGCGCCACTGCGCACGAATTTGGGCATTCGAATTTGGCCGGGCGGAAATCCGTCGGGGTTAGCAATGACGGGGTCCTGAACGGGACCCATACGAATTTTCCAAACAAAAATAGGCTGCCCTCGTGTAGCCACTGTGACATAATTTGACCCCGGTTTGTCGAAATAAACCAAAAAAAATTCCTTCTAAAATGGTTCTACGAATAAAGCCGGTAGTATGGTACATATACATATACACATACACATACACATACACATACACATACACATACACATACACATACACATACACATACACATACACATACACATACACATACACACACACACACATACACATACACGTATACATACACATACACATACACATACACATACACATACACATACACATACACATACACATACACATACACATACACATACACATACACATACACATACACATACACGTACGCGTAAGCGTACGCGTACACGTACACGTACACGTACACGTACACGTACACGTACACGTACACGTACACGTACACATACACGTACACGTACACGTACACGTACACGTACACGTACACATACACATACACATACACATACGCATACCCATACATATACATATACACTGTAGCGGGAGGGCCGGTTCGGCCCTCCCACCTCGCTGAAGCGAGGGGTGGTTGCGCACCACCCCTCGCGTCAGCGAGGGCTGGCCGGCGGCCAGCTCGCTGCCAGCCGGCTGGACGGCCGGCGGACGGCCAAGTGACCGGCCGGCCACCGGCCGGCCAGCCACCAGCCGCCGATCGCGGCCTCAGCCCGATCGGCGGCTGAGAGGCCACGAGGGCCTCGAGGGCGAGGCCTCGTGGCCTCGTGCCCTCGCCCCCCCTCACCCTCCTTGCAAACAAGCAAGAGAGAACAGGGATAGGGGGAGCGAGGGTGAGGTCTAATTTGCTGGCGCGAAATCGCCAGCGTGCCTCGCACGCGACGATTTCGCGCCAGGACGACAAAACGAAACTTGAAGTTCGTTTACGACGAACTTCGACATAAAACAAACGGAATAACTCGTGCGAACACACGAGTTCGACGTAAAAACCCCCGGTTTGGGTCCCAAAACCAGTGGTTTGGTTAAAAACGAAAATGGGCCTCCGGGGACTCGAAACATTCGAGTCTCCCTGCTCTGGGTCGTTGATGACAATTGCCCCTCAGTCTTGCGAAGGGGGTAAACCCCTGACGCGGACTGAGAACGCCATTCGGCGAACTCCGACGACGACTTCAGAGCAGGAGCTGGAGACTCGGCCCGTTACAGTGGTTCTCAGAGCGAGACGACCCTCGCGACCAAGGGTTCGATGGAAACGGCGGCTACGAAACAGATGAAACGCCGCCGACACCTACAAGCAGCAGCAAAAACGCCAGAACGGACTACGGCATCCACACTCCACGGATTGAAGCGCCGTAAATTGCGTCAAAGAGTTGGAAAAAAGCTCTACTTTGTGGATACTCTCCCTTCCAGTCTCTCCTCACTTTCAGGGGGCTAGGAAGATTTTTGTGGGGCGGGGTGGGGAGTCCCCACCCTAAAAAACCACAAAATCCTCTCCATCTTCAAGGTTCCTTCAAAACCCCTTCATCAAAAATTGGGACAGCGCCCCTCCCCAAGCTTAGGGACTCTCACGACCTGAGAGCATCCTTAAAAGGAGGGTGCCACCATGGGGATTTTTGGTGGCTCCTCCAACGACGCCGACTCAAGGAGGACGCCGCCAAGAGGCGAAAGACGCGCAAAGAAGACTCAAGAGGAGGCCAAGGAAGACAAGAAGACAAGAAGAAAAGTAGTGTTTTGTTCTAGACCTTGCACTTGCTTCTCTTCTTGCTCTTTGTCTGAGTTTGTGAGTGGTACTCACAATTCTTGTTACTTCCTTGTATTTTGATTTTCTGTTTTCCTAGATCCTAGTTGCTACCAAGTGCCGTGAGTCACGGCCTAGGAGGACTAGTTTCTAAACCCACGACCTTGTGCCGACGTGGCGGCCTAGGAAAATAGAAATATAAATTGAAATTGCCTCACCGGTTGTGAGAGCAACGTCTTAGGAGGCGATTCCTCCTCGTTGTGGGGTGTTCCTCACAACAACCTTCACGTGCTAGTTGCACGAGCGACGGGATGGCAAGTGCCGGACCGTCTAGGACCAACAAGGGCAAGGTGGTGACGGCCTCACCACGAGCTCTCGGCGGACTCCAAGTCTTGGGAGCCGTCGCAGCGAGCACGGTTGCCAACCCAAAGGCAACCGTACCGCCAAGGGCAATCCTATCGCCGAAGGTAACCGACGCCAACCTCGGCGATACCAAGCAGCGTGCGGAGGCGAAAAGGGTGCTTGACGAGCATGTCGACGCGCACGTGGGCGACCCCCACGCGACGGACGATGCCATGGAGGAGGATCTCCCGGGGGGATACCCCGACGAAGAGCACGACGTCGACGATGGCGAAGGCGACGAGGATCGCGACCATCGCCATCGTCGTGCGACGAACTCGAGCCGATTGCTTGAGAAGGGCAAGATGCTCGCCGCATCGCCTGAAGCTGCCGACGGCAGCGAGACTGCCGAAAGCAACAAGGGCGTTGAAAGCAGCCACACAGGAAGTTCCCGCAAGAACGAGCCGGACGACGCCGCCGCAAAGGCAATTCGCGATGGCCATCGTAGGCTCGCGGAGTTTGCTGCCGAGGCCGCAAGCCGACTCAACATCACCACCGGTGGTGGAGATACGGCACCACTCGGAGGAATGGGGGCTGACCCTCCTTCCTACGATGCGGCCGCAATGGGGCAAGGCAGCACCCAATCGAGCGTCGTCGCCGACAACAGTCTCCTCTGAAAGGTGGGACTCCTTGGAGGCGTGTACGCGAACCGTACCCTCTTGTAGTGGGTAAGGGTGCACGGACAACGCGAGGCCCTGGAGGCTATCGCCGATGCTCTGACGACATCAGAGCTCAAGTTCGCGTTCGCCAACCTGCTGGCTCACGCCGGGCAGAGCATCACGGACCTTGACCGTGATCGCCAGCTGCAGCTCCCCGCCCATGAGGCAGGCCGCCGATGCAACGACCTCGACAAGGCGTTGCAGAGCGTGACCCAGGTGCGGATGCAGCAGCAAGTGCAGCGTGCCGCAGCTACAGAGGCCACTGCCGGCGGCAGCGAAGACTTGCCTACCTCGACGACTTCGGGGTCGGTCATGAACACGTTTTTCCTCCACAGTGTGGAGATCGTCGGGAAGGGCGTGAAGCTGACCGACTGGCTGAACCGCATGGAGCACGTCCTACGTGTCCACAAGGCTCCATTCAGTCAGTGGGGCGACCTTGCCACGACGCGGCTTGAAGACAAACTATTAAAGTACATGGTCAAGGAGTGGACTGCGCAGTAGCCGCACCTTGAGTGGCAGCCCATGCCGTGGGAGGCCTTCTGCGCGATCATGCGCAAGAAGTGCACCCAACGTGAAGAGGCGCAGCGCGCCTTCCACAAGATCAAGGACTTCTGGCAGCTGGGCAGCTCGCTCGAATCCTACTTGAGCGAGTTCACCGCACTCGTGGAGGAAGCCGAAAGCTTCACCGAGGGCGATGGCACTCAGACGTTCAAGTACCCGGAGTGCATGCTGCTAGAATACTTGCGTGATGGTCTCGCCAGCGAGAAGCTGAAGGACAAGACCACCACGACAGCCACTGGCCAAGCTTGGACAAGCTGGAGGGCGTTGCGTGACTACATGAGCGAAGTGTACTCGGCGAACCCGAAGCACTACTCTGATGCACGACCAAACGCGCGTGCACAGTAGGGTCGCAACATGCGCGTGGACGCTACAGGGGCTGGTGGGTCAGCCGGACAGCGAAGCGGGGCCAAGGGCAAGCAGCCTACAAACCCTCCAGCCAAGGAGGCTGGTGGACACAAGGGTCCCAACAACAAGCGCAGCCGCGAGAATGACAAGCTGCAGGCGGCGCGTGAGCGTCGCAACGCAGCCTTCCGCGAAGGGCTCTGCCACAACTGCATGCAGCCGGGCCACTTTAGGGCTCAGTGCCCTGAGGCTGCTGGTGGTGGACAAGAGGCCGCGGCGCTAGCTGCAACAGCGGCACCTCGTAGGGATGGTGCAGCAGGAGGCCGTAGACAAGGTCATGGACAGGGTCGCGGTCGCGGCAATGGGCCCAGCCGTGGTAACGGACAGGGCCGTGGGGTGGGTTTTCCCCACCCCTGAGTGACGTCAGTGGGGACCACTCAGGGGTAAAACTGGATCACGAGTGTGAGTTCATGTTTTCAGACGAGGATGTTAAACAATTTGAGTTTTTGACGAGTTCAAATTTCTCTGTTGTTTTCTCCCCTCTCATTGAACCTCATTATGCACATGCTGATCGACATTGCCCACTAAATCTTGCATCGCCAGACGAGATGCATGACCGAACCTACTTAGTGGTGGTGACACCAATCACTATGCAAGAGTTGTGTAACACAGTGATTGAAGCAAACGCCCTCAAAGCAATGAGTTCAATCACGTTTGCAGTACCTTTAGTCGACGATTTCGACCCAGACAAATTTAAAGACTGGAAGGTGCTAGCCGANTCTCCCCTCTCATTGAACCTCATTCTGCACTTGCTGATCGACATTGCCCACTAAATCTTGCATCACCAGACGAGATGCATGACCGAACCTGCTTAGTGGTGGCGACACCAACCACTGTGCAAGAGTTGTGTAACACAGTGATTGAAGCAAACGCCCTCAAAGCAATGAGTTCAATCACGTTTGCAGTACCTTTAGTCGACGATTTCGACCCAGACAAATTTAAAGACTGGAAGGTGCTAGCCGGATTCACACGTGCCCACAAGATGTGGACTCGAGTGGATGAATCATGGGAGTTGCGACGCCCGTCGTACAGATTCCGTGTTTATCACAAACTCGGCTTACCGTCGTCGAGTCTGTTCACTCAGAAGAGTGGAGGCAACATGACGATGCAGTTCAAATGACACCTAGCAGGTGCTCCCGTGAACGTACTTGCTGAAACTAGAGGGGACGACTCTTTTGTTAGCCTTGGCTTTACCCGACAAGTTGGCTTGAAGTATGAGCCATCAAATGGCGCAGTTGTTGTCAGTGACAACCGTACGGTACCCGTGGTCGGTAGTTGTAAAGCAAAAATATGTATTCAAGGGTACACACAGAGTGTCACGTTGAAGGTACTCAACCTTCTTGACCCGTTTGACGTGGTGCTAGGCGATCCCTGGCTCCGTGACAACAAGCCTCTAATGTGCTTTGAATCAAAGTGTTTGATCCTCCGAAAAGGACAACGCCGCTTTACGTTGATTCCGAGTACGGAATTATCACCGACCCGACTCAAAGTCCATGCCAGCTTGTTTGCAATGCAGGTCAAGAGACGTATTCGACAAGGTTGTCGATACTTCTTGGCTCAGCTGCAGAAAGTGGAGGACAATGTGACGGAAGACACGCCACAAGAGATCAGATCTCTATTGGCGGAGTTCTCGGATGTATTCCAAGACCCACCGGCTGGGCTTCCACCAGAAAGACACATGGGCCACACGATTCCGCTGCAACCGGAGGCGACTCCTCCGTTCAGACCCATGTATCGCCTTAGTCCAACAGAAAGGCGAGAGGCCGAACGCCAAATCAAAGAATACCTTGCAAAAGGATGGATTGAGCCAAGTAGCTCGCCGTACGGTGCGCCGACCCTTTTTGTGAACAAAAAGGACGGTGGTATACGCATGTGCGTGGACTACCGGGCGTTGAACAAGCTGACGGTGAAAAATCGATTCCCCTTACCGCGGATTGAGGACCTTTTTGACCAAATCTAAGGCGCAAAAGTATTTTCGTCCTTGGATTTGTCTCAAGGGTACCATCAAATCCGCATCACGGAAGATGATGTGCCCAAAACCGCGTTTCGAACGCACATGGGACACTATCAGTTCCGAGTGTTGTGCTTCGGGCTTACAAATGCCCCAGCAACTTTCCAAGGAGAAATGAACCGAACGTTCGCCAAGCAACTCGGACAGTTTGTCTTGGTTTACCTGGATGACATCCTGGTTTTCTCCAAATCAATGGAAGAGCACATAGAACATCTGCGCGAAGTTCTCGCAATCCTTCGGGAACAGAAGTTCTATGCGAAAGTGAGCAAGTGCAAGCTTGCACAAGATGAGCTCGAGTACCTTGGACACATCGTCGGCAAGGATGGCATCCGCGTCGACCCACGAAAAGTCCAAGCCGTTGTGGACTGGCCACGCCCCGAAAATGCTGGGCAGATTCGGTCTTTCCTCGGCCTTGCAAACTACTTTCAACGGTTTATGCACGGTATTCGATCCTGGCAGCACCGCTAACCAGGCTCACGCGAAAAGACGTGCGTTGGGAATGGACACCTGATTGCGAGAACGCTTTTCTCAAAGTCAAAGAGCTTCTCTCCACGACGCCCGTCCTAGCTCTTCTGGATCCATCGCAACCGTGGGAGGTTTGATGTGATGCGTCGGTAGTTGGACTTGGAGCCGTCCTCATGCAGAACGGTCACCCAGTTGCGTATGAGAGCCGAAAGCTCATACCTGCAGAAACGCGGTACACGACTGGGGATCAAGAGCTCCTTGCAGTAGTACACGCTTTCAAGATGTGGCGTTGCTACCTCGAGGGTGCTGAAGGGGGTGTGACGGTCGTGACCGACCATAACCCATTGGTGTTTTTCCAAATGCAACTGAACCTGTCAAGACGACAGGCGCGTTGGAGCGAATACCTGAGTCGATTCTCGTTCACATGGGAATATCGGCCAGGACGCATCAATGTGGCCGATCCACTCAGTCGACAGCCTGTGGAAATTAAAGCAACCACCGAGGGCAGTGGGTATTTTATGGCCATTGCAACAACATCCGTACAACCACCAGATCACCCTGCACCTCTGCGGCAACCACCACGAGAGATTATCCATTATAACGGTTTTGTAAACAGGATCCGGATGGGATACTGTGTGGATTCTTGGTTTCAAGACTCTCGAAATCTGGACAAGTACGGCTTGGTGGAGGCCGCAGGAATCTTCTGGCACGGAGAACAAGTTGTTGTGCCAAACTCGGGAGACCTTCGAGCAAAGGTTATCTCCCAGTTCCACGACCCGCCGGTCGCAGGTCACGTGGGACCCCGAAAGACCGGACAGGCACTCTTGGACCACTATTGGTGGCCAGGGTGGAGTGTCGATGTCCGTAAGTATTGCATGACATGCGACCCATGTCTTTGGAATAAGGCTAGTAACAAGAAGCCTGCTAGACTCCTCCAGCAGCTTCCCATTCCTGGGACTCCATGGGAGTGCGTCAGCATGGACTTCATGACTGGTCTTCCAGACACGGCCCGTGGCCATGATGCAATACTAGTGGTTGTGGATCTTTTGACGAAGATGACACACTTCATTCCTACAACCACTAACGTGAACGCAGAGGAGACCGCTCGTCTCTTCTTTGAGGGTGTCGTAAAGTACCACGGCTTGCCATTGCGCATTATCTCCGATCGAGATCGAAAATTTTCTAGTAAGTTCTGGCAAAAGATGCACGAGTACTTCGGCAGTGAGTTGCAAATGTCGACAGCATTTCACCCTCAAACTGACGGACAAACAGAGCGCATGAATCACACTCTGGAGCAGATGCTCCGCATGTACGTGGACCCTGCCATGCATGATTGGGACGCATTCCTAGTACCGGCAGAGTTTGCGGTGAACGAGTCCACACAGTTCACACCGTTCGTGTTGAACAGTGGTCGGCATCCAGTGGTACCCTCTTCATTGGTGAAGAGTTGGAATACAGGAGGGCAGGTTCCTTCCGCTCAAGCCTTTGCCGAGCGCATCGACTCCTTGTTACAGGAGGCGAAGGGTCACCTTCAAGCAGCTCGACAGCGACAAAAGACATATGCCGACGAAGGTCGCTGGGAGGTGTCGTTTGACATCGGTCACAAAGTGCTGCTCAGCACTAAAAACCTTCGGTTGAAGTCGCCAGGGGCAAGAAAACTTCTACCGAAATGGATTCGGCCGTTTCCCATTGTGGCACGCATCGGGCCAGTGGCATAGCGATTGCTACTTCCACCGAGTATGAAGATACATGACGTTTTTCATGTGAGCCTGCTGGCTCCATACACGACAGAAGGAACCGTTCAGCCACCGCCAGCAGTCCTGGCTACCGACGGCCAATATGAGGTCCTTCGCCTACTCCAGCACCGAGAGCGTACTCTTCGGTCCCACGTTGTCAAGGAGTACCTCGTTCATTGGGCCGGTTGTGGACCTGAACATAATTCATGGGAGCCCGAATCTCGGTTGCCCACAGGGGTGGTCAACGAGTACTGGAGCGAGCTTGCAGCTCGCATAGATCGACACTTGGCAAGAGGTACCACCTGAACGTGGGAAAAGTGAACAACATTCCCACAGGGCAGCATTCATGGACAACGACCATAGGAGGTTGGGGACGTCCAACATGGTTGTCGCGCGGACCCTCCAGCCTAAAGGGGGGGAGGCCGCTAGCAGTGCTGACCTACAAGCTGCAGCTTAGGTCTAAGTACCATGCACGTGTTGATGTTTAGCTGGTGATTGAAATTATTAATTTTCTTTCACAATGTTGATGACTCACTGACTGATAATCCTACTTGTTGTTCATGAACCGGGACGGTTCATAATAAGTGGGGAGGAATGTAGCGGGAGGGCCGGTTCGGCCCTCCCACCTCGCTGAAGCGAGGGGTGGTTGCGCACCACCCCTCGCGTCAGCGAGAGCTGGCCGGCGGCCAGCACTTCGCTGGCCGCCGGCCAGCTCGCTTCCGGCCGGCGGGACGGCCGGCGGCCGGCCAAGTGACCGGCCGGCCACCGGCCGGCCAGCCACCAGCCGCCGATCGCGGCCTCAGCCCGATCGGCAGCTGAGAGGCCACGAGGGCCTCGAGGGCAAGGCCTCGTGACCTCGTGCACTCGCCCCCCCTCGCCCTCCTTGCAAACAAGCAAGAGAGGGCGAGGGATAGGGGGAGCGAGGGTGAGGTCTAATTTGCTGGCGCGAAATCGCCAGCGTGCCTCGTACGCGATGATTTCGTGCCAGGACGACAAAACGAAACTCGAATTTCGTTTACGACGAACTTCGACATAAAACAAACGGAATGACTCGTGCGAACACACGAGTTCGAGGTAAAAACCCCCGGTTTGGGTCCCAAAACCAGGGGTTTGGTTAGAAATGGAAATGGGCCTCCGGAGACTCAAAATATTCGAGTCTCCCTGCTCTGGGTCGTTGATGACGATTGCCCCTCAGTCTTGCGAAGGGGGTAAACCCCTGACGCGGACCGAGAACGCCATTCGGCGAACTCCGACGACGACTTCAGAGTAGGAGCTGGAGACTCGGCCTGTTACATACATATACATATACATATACATATACATATACATATACATATACATATACATATACATATACATATACATATACATATACATATACACATAAATATACAAATACAAACACGTATTCATTTACATATGCATTGAATCAAATGATACGTATATATACATATATATTTACATATGAATATTTGTTTACTTATTCTTTATGTTGTATTTCTTTTCATATTCATACTTCATTTGCATGTGTGCAACGTTTTGTGACATTTATGTGCTCTTGGCCCGACATGTTCCAGTGATCCTAGATGGTGGTGTTCACGTAACTTGGTTTTTTGTAGGCGTCGGCCGACGTAGTTGGCCCGAACCTGAACAGTAGGAAGTCGGGGCGTGTTTTTGTGCGCTATTCTGTGTATGCATCGAGGTCCAATGCACATATAATGCTTCACGCATGAAAACTCTCTTTCGCGCGGCTATTGAAAGATTGCACAACTCCGGATGGTGTGAGTCCATAAGACTCACACCATCTGGTGTGATCTAACTTCCATGTGTACATGGAAGTTACCATTCTCCGTTGTTTTCACTCGGCGGCGCTTTAGGTAGCCGTCTGAGATGTTTTATTCTTTTTTTTCCCCCGGCTGGAACGTTCTTTATTAGTTCGCGTCCTCGACGGTCTGGTTTCTAACGGTACGTGTCCCTAGACTGGCTCAAATTGATGACTTCCGAGGTCGTGTTTGAAAGAGAATTCTCGAAACAGCGCCATGTACGTACGAGCACGGACAGCTTTCGCTGTCCATGCTTGTACGTCCATCGCGGCATCTTCCTTCTCCTTGTCAGGAAATGCAAAGGAAGCTTACTAATGTAGTATGGTCAACATTTTCTACAATGCAACAGATGCCCTATGAGATTACAATATATTTATACAAAGCCTAATACGTAGCATGTAACATACAAAGATGCGAGCGAATCTGGAAGGCGGACAGGGAGGACACAGTGTCCGGAACGATGTACGGTTCGATTTTATTGAAACTGATTTTTAACAGTGTGCGATACAAAATATTACTGTCACATTGCCCCTACTTTTAAAAATGGGGACAAGACGTTGATAATATTTCATCCGTACTGGGCATCGTAGCCATAATTCCCCGGAGCACCAAAATGGGGGCAACTGGCTATGACTTTTCGGAACGGGGGCGACCTAGCCATTTTTCTCATAATGGGGGCATCTCAGACATGGCCGAGCGAGAATGAGGGTGACTTAAAAAGTCGCCCCAACATAATGAAGGTACGGGAATAGGGCACCGTCGGCCCTAAACGAACGTACCGATTTTCTTTTTTGGGGGGGGGGGGGGGGGGTTACATAGTAGGGCAAACTTATATCGAGTGATGTGTTTGCACTGCGCGTGCATCGTTTATGTCGAGTGAACGAGAGTTGAGACGCAGATGTTGACCTGAAATCGACGTGTCAGGGCTATGATGATATTTTCCATCGTCCATCCCGTATGCTGCGACCGGCTGCAAAATGTGCATGCTCGGCACACTACGGTCAATGCGAGGCCGAAGCACACGAAAAAATCTCAACTTCCAGGCCGAGGCCTGTAAAATGAGACCTAGTTATGGGATCCGCCCGGCCTGTGAGTCCCCGTGGGGAGGTTTGGGCAGCTCCAAACCCGCCGGAGACACGACGAGGTGGCCTGGTGACACGCATGGAAATTCCTGTTACCCAACCACTTGTAGCCGCTGCGGGTTTCAAATTTTGTCGTATCCAAATGCAACAGTCCGCACCACATGTGATCGCGTCACTTGTGCTCCGCTCGTGTCTCTTTTCGGGAACAACTCATATTGAATTCCTCGACCTAAGCGATCGAACGGCATCCCAACCATCGAGGATATGTTGAAAAAGCACTGCTCTCACGAGCTTTCGAAACCATGTTCAAGAATGTATGGAAATCTTAAAAACATTTTCTGTTGCGAATCGACGCACATTGTAGTCGACATCGTTCCATTTTTTCGTCATCTCGAATCAAACCACAACACTCGGACTGTAGCCATCGACAACTTGATAACTTCAAACTAAGTAAGAACATAGCATGCTGAGTTGTACACCAAAACGGAAGTCACGTCAAGGCGCCAACTGTGAACCAGCAGCGAATGGGATGAAAAAACCTGCTCAACTTGTGCAGTGGTGTTGCATGCGACCAATATCCGTACATGTGACAGAGGTGTGCCGTGAGCACCACAATAGCGTGGACATAAACTCGCACAAAGTTATGGCGCTCCTGGCTTCAGAACGGGGATCAGTGCTCTCGGCCCAACTGCAAACCTACAAACGGAATGGTTTCATAGACATTTCCACTACGTAGGAGAGAAGAGGTACCGTACCCAATTCAGCGACGTCTCCTTCTCTCTCTACAGTAGTGTTGGTTTTCGTGCATCTCTCATTGTACTCTGTTGTGTCCTCCCGGCTTGTGTACATCGGCGTGCAGATGACTGACGGCGAGACTTGATGCCGCTGGAGTGTCGCTTGATGGAGCCGACCCACGCTGAGGCCCATTCACCCGTCGCTGGAGCCTCCTCCTTTGGCGGTGGGCTCAGCTCCATTGGCAAGCCTCCTCGGTAGTCGGGCCGTCGGCGGTCACTACCATTGCAGATGCTGTCTGCATGCACCTATCGCTGCGTGTGGCTGTGGCAGAAGGGTTTACGAGGAGCGACTAACTGTCCCTTTGAATGTTGTTGATGTCATTACTGAGTTGCCGCGCCCATTGACCATGTCATAGACATTTTGCCTTGCATTCAAACGGAAGATGTTGTACTATAGCAGTGTGTGGTCCGACAATGTCCGACCAGGGATTGTTGTCAGAGCATTGCAATGGCTGATGGACAACTCACCCCTGTTTGCAAGGTTGGGGGTTCAGATGTCAAGTGCACAAGTTGGAAAGCTTGTGTCGGAGCTTGGAGAACATGTGCATCGTGAAGCACAACATGAGACGACAGAGGGTCATGCATCATCATCCCAAGACAAAGTTGAGGCAGCGTTCTCTCATTTTGAAGATGATCAAGCCGACCAAACGATGTACTTTAGGATTCCATTGTTCCAGAAAATGTCCAAAGGACATGGCATCACAGCACCATGTGAGGGAAAGATTCCTTGTCACATTCTGTCCTGGAATGACGTGGAGGAGTTGTGTTCTCCATCACTCTTTGGTGGGGAGAGAGGATTTGGGAACATTGTCCTCGATTTCAGTGGTCCAAAACCGGACTGCTCGGTACCTTACCGGAAAGTGGTAAAGTGGGAATTGTTTAATCGTGATCTAGATTTTCCCAAAGACCAGATAACATTTTTTTCAAGTTCTATGTCTGTCAAATGTTCAACGTTTGTGACATTATGTTGCTTCGAGCAAGAAAGTTGTTCCAGAAGAGGATTACTTCCGGCGATCTTCAAAACAGTGAGGTAAGAAGTAGGTTGTTGGAGAACAACCTTATCTTCAACGAGTTCAAGAGGGTGCGGGGAACCATCGCATATTGGGACGACAACACGAAGGACCTATTTGCATGTTTGAGGCAGAAAAAACAGAACCCAACGTTTTTCTTCTCTCTGAGCATGGCTGATACACGCTGGCCTGAACTGTTGGGCATATTGTCCAAAGTTGCAGGAAAGGGATTATCACGCAGTGAAATTGATGTGCTCCAATTTCAGGAGAGGACGAAGCTCGTTGCAGATGACCCAGTGTCACCTTCACAATGCTTTCACCGCCGTCGTCGTTCTTTTTTAAAGAACGTTATCGCCAAAGAAAATGGAACACTCGGTCATGTGGTCGATTACTTTGGGGTTGTGTAATTCCAACACCGTGGAAGTCCCCACTGTTATGTCTTGTTGTGGGTGAAGGATGCCCTGGAACTGGTGTCCCAGTCCCCTGAAAAAGTTGTTGAATTTGTGGATAAGTATATATCCACAAACATTGACTTGTTACAGACCGATCTACAGTCCCTGCAAGTGCACAAGTGTACTTACCGTTTTCGCAAGAAAAAAGGCTCTAAAACATGTGTGTTTGGCTTTCCAAAGCCACCTTTTGATAAGACTGTCATTCTTCTGCCTCTTGATGAGAGCACCTTACCGGCAGAGAGAAAACATTACAAAACAATGTATGCAAGTATGATTGCAACACTAAAGACAGTAACCACTGACATTGATTTCACGATTTTCTTCACTTGTGTGAGCTTTCTAAAATTGAATATGTTCGTAGTGTACGCTCATCTCTGAAGAAGGCGACCCTACTGTACAAAAAGGATGCAAATGCATCAGAATATGAACACGTTCAACTCTAATGTCTTGAGGCTTTGGCAGACCAACATGGACATACATATGTGCATACATCCATATGCAGTGGCAAGTTACATTGTTTCATACATGAGTGAAGGAAACAGGATCATGAGCCGCACGCTCAAATCTGTAATGGATGTTTTGAAAAAAGGGGAGTGCTCACAGAATGTCCAGAGTGTGATACATAAAGTTGGCGATTCTCTCATCCATGATCAAGAGGTCAGTGCCCAGGAGGCAGTGACCTTAATGACTGGATTGCCATTGAGGTTCTCAAGTCAGTCCTTTGTGTTCATAAACACAAGCCCCCATGAGAAACGAATTCTTGCTGTGAAGCCTAGAGCGGAACTTGTAAAATTGGACCCATCGTCTGAGGATGTGTTCATACCGTATGCTGCTGTCTCCCAGTACGAGAGATGGCCAACCGTGCTTGTGA
>SZWC01018775.1:16370-34082 GCA_023375785.1 Penium margaritaceum | reverse complement strand
AAAGATGTGGGGAATGTTGAGGCATGCGCTGATGCTCGTAGGCGCCGAGGAGAAAGTCGGAGACACGATACTCGTTGATGAAAATGGTGCTAGTCAAGGTCAGCACTGTATGTGACCAGCTGTGGATGTTGCTTCCATCTTCCTCAAGGGTGGGGCAGCCATCCCAAGGGTTGGCCATGCTGAACAGAGTAGAGGGGCAGTGGCAGTGGAGGTGGTTGGTTGCACTTGATGAGAGTTGAGTTAGGCCGGGAGTGGTGATGAGACTGGAACCACGTGCGTTGAGGAAGGTTAAGTGGAAGAGACGAGAGCAGTTAGCGGCAGAAATGAGGAGTGATTCAATGAGCGCAGAGATGGAACCTCGTGCGTTTGGGAAGTTTCGGCATGGGCACAGGTCGTCGCGGAACAGGCGATGCGACCGGGCGGATCCTTGTGCCGAGCGGAGCTGAAGCGGATGACGGCGGAGGAATGATGAATGATGGAGTGGGCACAGGGGCGAAACCACGTGCGCGAGTTGAAATAGGGGAGTAAGATGCGGCAGGGGGAAGGTAGAAGCCGACGCGCCGCGAGAAACCTGCTGCCGACGTGGGTACAGGCTGCTGCGGAAATGGGCAGCTAGCTCGTGCAGATCCTTGTGCCGAACACAGATGCTGATGATTCGTGATGATGAAACAGAGGCTGGCGATGATGGCTGAGTGGGCGCAGGGGCAAACCGCGTGTGCTGAAGGAAGTGTTTGGCGTGGGCGCAGGTTGTCGTGGAAAAGACGATGTGACCGAGCGGATCCTTGTGCCGAGCTGGAAGCGATTGCGCAAACGGAGGAAGCGATGAATTGATGTGTGGGCGAAGGGACGGAACCTCGTGCGCTGAAGGAAGTTGTCGGCGTGGGCGCAGGTCGTCGCGGAAAAAGGCGATGCGACCGGGCGGATCCTTGTGCCGAGCTGGAAGCGATTGCGGAGATGGAGGAAGCGATTGATTGATGTGTGGGCGCAGGGGCGGAACCACGTGCGCGATAAAGCAATGCTGATGCAGACAACTGGGAAGGCGGCGCGGATGATGCTGATGATGGAGAGGTAGAGATGTGGCAGGAGCGGGCGGCTGATGAGGCAGAGGAAACTGGAGCGAGGAGGAGGATGAGGGATGATGGAGGCAGACGAGGATGAAGACCAGAGGTTGATGATGATGAATGATAGAGAGCGATGCGAGTGGAGGGAGCTGAGACGAGGCGCAGCACGGCAGGTTGAGCGACACAATTACTTCTTCTTGCGTTCAGGAGAGTGACGGCTTGTTCCCCAGTTGGCTCGGAAATGGGAGCAGGAAGACTGGTGGTGTCCGATATCCTGTCAGCTGGAAGAAGTTGGTTGCGACAGAAGGAGTCAGTCAACGGGCAGAGGCGCGACCACTATTGTCAGGAGAGTGACGGCTTGTTCCCCAGTTGGCCCGGAAATGGGAGCAAGAAGACTGGTAGTGTCCGATATCCTGACGGCGGAAGCTTTGGCTGCAGTTGCTGACGAGATGAGGAGGCGATGCGAGAAGGCAACTCGAGATGATGGATACGGACGGGCTGAGGATGACGGCGAGGAAGGAGCATATGAAGCTGATGAGGCAGGATGAAAGAGGAGGAGATGCTGGTGGAGGCAGATGTGATGAGGAGTAGTGGATGGCAGGCGGTAGCAAGCTTCTTGATAGTTGACGGAAGGCGACGGCTTGAGAGTTGCTTGCTGCTGATGTGGGCGACACGTCACTGGTTGTTAGCCACGGGCGTGGAAATGGGCGCAGGGCCTTCTTAGGATGACAAGGCGTTTCTTCAGCGTGGAGAACTCATTAAGCAGAGCTGCTATTGTCAGCTGCTCGAGAAGTGGCGAGGTGCACGACGGCGGTAGCGGCGGCAAGAGAATGCGAGTCAAAGCAGCGAAGCAAGGGTGTTGGCAGAGCGATGACGCGGTCACGGAACTCCACGTGATGTTGCCTGATGCTCTGATACCATGTCAGAAGAATGTAGGTACGAGAACAGCAGCGGCAGAAGCAGGCAAAAGCATTAGGACAAGTAGGAGTACGTCACCAGAGTGACGTAACCGAGAGCGGTGCGAGAAGTTAGTCACGGAGGTTGATAGGAGCTGAGACGCGAGGTAGCAGAGGTAGACAAGTTGATGTGAGAGAGAGTGCTGGCGAGGTACGTGATGGTTGGCGGAGTATGAGAGCTGAGCGAAGGAGCGAGAGTGACGGAGCGAAGCATTGAGAGGGGCTAGCAAAGACAAAGAATGCAAGGAATGGGCAGAGAGATGACACGGCGGCGAAGCCGCGGAACCAAAGGGGAACAGGATGAGTGGAACTATTCTGGTTAAACTCGAGGGAATGAACATCCTCGGTCATATAAGGACAGAACAGGACAAATGAGCAGGGCAACGGCTTCTTTCCGCTAGCCGGATGCGGGTGACACATGTCATGTTATTAGGGGATTCCTTGACATGTTGGGCTCAACGGTTAGTCTGATCGAGGGCCGTTGGGTCAAGGTGGTTTGGTCTCGAACCTGAACCTTTATTGAGAAAGTGGGAATAACTCTTGTCGGAGTCCATGATTTCCAACAAGTTGCGCCCTACTTGCACCCTTATTGCGCCCTACTGGCGCCTACGTACGTCCTAGTTGTGCCTCAGTTGGACACTAACTACGCTCTAGTTGTCCCCTAGTTGTGCCCTAGTTGCGTCCTACTTGCGTCCTACTTGCGCCCTAGTTGTGCCCTAGTTGCGCCCTAGTCGCGTCCTAGTTGCGCCCTAGTTGCACCCTAATTGCACCTTTCTTGCGCCCTTATTGCACCATAATTACGCCCTACTGACACCCTTCTTACGCCCTAGTTGTGCCTTAGTTGGGCACTAGCTATGCCCTAGTTGTGCCCTAGTTGCACCCTAGTTGCGTCTTACTTGTGCCCTACTTGCGCCCTAGTTGCACCCTAGTTTCACCCTAGTCACGCCCTAGTTGCGCCCTAGTTGCACCCTAGTTACGCCCTAGTTGCGCCTTAGTTGCACCCTAGTTGCACCCTAGTTCCGCCCTAGTTGCGCCCTGGTTGCACCCTGGTTGTGCACTAGTTGCGTCCTAGTTGCGCCCTAGTTGCGTCGTAGTTGCGCCCTAGTTGCACCCTAATTGTGACCTAGTTGCGTCCTAGTTGTGCCCTAGTTGTGCCCTAGTTGCGCCCTAGTTGCACCCTAGTTGCACCCTAGTTGCGCCCTAGTTGCGCCCTAGTTGCGCCCTAGTTGCGGCCTAGTTGCGCCCTAGTTGCGCCCTAGTTACGCCCTAGTTGCACCCTAATTGCACCCTAGTTGCACCCTAGTTGGGCCCTAGTTGCGCCCTAGTTCCACCCTAGTTGCGCCCTAGTTGCGCCCTAGTTTCACCCTAGTTACGCACTAGTTGCACCCTACTTGCACCCTACTTGCGCCCTACTTGCGCCCTAGTTGTGCCTCAATTAGGTACTAGCTACGCCCTAGTTGTACCCTAGTTGCGCCCTAGTTGCGTCCTACTTGTGCCCTACTTGCGTCCTAGTTGCGCCTTAGTTGCGCCTAGTTGCGCCCTAGTTGCGCCTTGGATACACCCTAGTTGCGCCCTAGTTGCGCCCTAGTTGCGCCCTAGTTGTGTCCTAGTTACGTCCTAGTTGCGCCCTAGTTGCGTCCTAGTTGCACCCTAGTTGCATCCTAGTTGCGCCCTAGTTGCGCCCTAGTTGCGTCCTACTTGTGCCCTACTTGCGTCCTAGTTGCGCCTTAGTTGCGCCTAGTTGCGCCCTAGTTGCGCCTTGGATACACCCTAGTTGCGCCCTAGTTGCGCCCTAGTTGCGCCCTAGTTGTGTCCTAGTTACGTCCTAGTTGCGCCCTAGTTGCGTCCTAGTTGCACCCTAGTTGCATCCTAGCTGCGCCCTAGTTACGCCCCAGTCGCGCCCTAGTTGCGCCCTAGTTGAGCCCTAGTTGCGCCCTAGTTGCGTCCTAGTTGTACCCTATTTGCGCCCTTATTGCACCATAATTGCACCCTACTCGCACCATACTTGCGCCCTAGTTGTGCCTTAATTGGGCACCAGCTACTTCCTAGTTGTGCCCTAGTTGCGCGCTAGTTGCGTCCTACTTGTGCCCTACTTGCGCGCTAGTTGCGCCTTAGTAGCGCCTTAGTTGCGCCCAACATGCGCACTAGTTACACCCTAGTTACGCCCTGGTTGCACCCTAGTTGTGCCCTACTTGCGCTCTAGTTGCGCCCTAGTTGTACCCTACTTATGCCCTAGTTGCGCTCTAGTTGCGCTCTAGTTGCGCTCTAGTTGCGTCCTACTTGCGCCCTAGTTGCGCCTTAGTTGTGTCCTAGTTGCGCCCAACTTGCACACTAGCTGCACCCTAGTTGCGCCCTAGCTGCGCCCTAGTTGCGCCCTAGTTGCGTCCAAGTTGTGCCCAACTTGCGCCCTACTTGCACCCTACTTGCGCCCTAGTTGTGCCCTAGTTGCGCCCTACTTGCACCCTAGGTGCGTCCTAGTTGCACCCTAGTTGTACCCTAGTTGCGCCATTATTGCGCGCTTATTGCACCAAACATACTCCGTACTGGCGTCCTACTTGTGCCCTAGTTGCACCTCAGTTGGGCACTAGCTACGCCCTAGTTGTGCCCTAGTTGCGCCCTAGTTGTGTCTTAATTGAGCCCTACTTGTGCCCTAGTTTCACCCTAGTTGCGCCATACTTACACCCTAGTTGCGCCCTAGTTGCGTCCTGAGTGCGCACCCTAGTTGCACACACGTTGCACCCTACTTGCGCCCTACTTGCAACCTACTTGCGCCCTAGTTGCGCACCAGTTCGGCACTAGCTACGTCCTAGTTGTACCCTAGTTGCGCCCTAATTACATCCTCCTTGTGCCCTATTTGCACCCTAGTTGCGCCTTAGTTTTGCCATAGTTGCGCCCTAGTTGCGCCCTAAGTGCGCCCTAGTTACGCCCTAGTTGCGCCCAAGTTCTTCCCTAGTTGCGCCCTAGTTGCGTCCAAGTTGCGCCCTAGTTGCGCCCTAGTTGCCCCCAGTTACACCCTTATTGCGCCCTAGTTGCGCCCTAGTTACGCCTTAGTTGCACCCTAGTTGCGCCCTAGTTGCGCCCAAGTCGCGCCCTAGTCGCGCCCTAGTCGCGCTCTAGTCGCGCAATAGTCGCGCCCTAGTTGCGTCCTAGTTGCGCCCTAGTTGCACCCTAGTTGTGTCCTAGTAGCACCTTAGTTGTGTCCTTGTTGCGCCCTCGTTGCACCCTTGTTGCGCCCTCGTTGCACCCTCATTACGCTCAAGTTGTGCCCTAGTTGCGCCCTTGTTACGCCCTAGTTGTGCCCCTCATTACGCTCAAGTTGCGCCCTACTTGCGCCCTACTTGCGCCCTACGTGCGCTCCAGTTGCACCCTTGTTGCGCCCTAGTTGCACCCTAGTTGCGTCCTAGTTGCGCCCTAGGTGCGCCCTAGTTGCGTCCTAGTTGCACCCTAGTTGTGCCCTAGGTGCACCCTAGTTGCGCCCTAGTTGCGCCCTAGTTGTGCCCTGGTTGCACCCTAGTCGCGCCCTAGTCGCGCCCTAGTCACGACCTAGTTGCGCCCTCATTGCACCCTAGTTGCGCTCTAGTTGCACCCTATTTGCGCCCTTATTGCACCCTACTTGCGCCCTACTGGCACCCTTCTTGCGCCCTAGTTGTGCCTTAGTTGGGCACTAGCTACGCCCTAGTTGTGCCCTAGTTGCGCCCTAGTCGCGCCCTAGTCGCGCCCTAGTCGCGCCCTAGTCGCGCCCTAGTCGCGCCCTAGTCGCGCCCTAGTCGCGCCCTAGTCGCGCCCTAGTCGCGCCCTAGTCGCGCCCTAGTCGCGCCCTAGTCGCGCCCTAGTCGCGCCCTAGTCGCGCCCTAGTCGCGCCCTAGTCGCGCCCTAGTCGCGCCCTAGTCGCGCCCTAGTCGCGCCCTAGTCGCGCCCTAGTCGCGCCCTAGTCGCGCCCTAGTCGCGCCCTAGTCGCGCCCTAGTCGCGCCCTAGTCGCGCCCTAGTCGCGCCCTAGTCGCGCCCTAGTCGCGCCCTAGTCGCGCCCTAGTCGCGCCCTAGTCGCGCCCTAGTCGCGCCCTAGTCGCGCCCTAGTCGCGCCCTAGTCGCGCCCTAGTCGCGCCCTAGTCGCGCCCTAGTCGCGCCCTAGTCGCGCCCTAGTCGCGCCCTAGTCGCGCCCTAGTCGCGCCCTAGTCGCGCCCTAGTCGCGCCCTAGTCGCGCCCTAGTCGCGCCCTAGTCGCGCCCTAGTCGCGCCCTAGTCGCGCCCTAGTCGCGCCCTAGTCGCGCCCTAGTCGCGCCCTAGTCGCGCCCTAGTCGCGCCCTAGTCGCGCCCTAGTCGCGCCCTAGTCGCGCCCTAGTCGCGCCCTAGTCGCGCCCTAGTCGCGCCCTAGTCGCGCCCTAGTCGCGCCCTAGTCGCGCCCTAGTCGCGCCCTAGTCGCGCCCTAGTCGCGCCCTAGTCGCGCCCTAGTCGCGCCCTAGTCGCGCCCTAGTCGCGCCCTAGTCGCGCCCTAGTCGCGCCCTAGTCGCGCCCTAGTCGCGCCCTAGTCGCGCCCTAGTCGCGCCCTAGTCGCGCCCTAGTCGCGCCCTAGTCGCGCCCTAGTCGCGCCCTAGTCGCGCCCTAGTCGCGCCCTAGTCGCGCCCTAGTCGCGCCCTAGTCGCGCCCTAGTCGCGCCCTAGTCGCGCCCTAGTCGCGCCCTAGTCGCGCCCTAGTCGCGCCCTAGTCGCGCCCTAGTCGCGCCCTAGTCGCGCCCTAGTCGCGCCCTAGTCGCGCCCTAGTCGCGCCCTAGTCGCGCCCTAGTCGCGCCCTAGTCGCGCCCTAGTCGCGCCCTAGTCGCGCCCTAGTCGCGCCCTAGTCGCGCCCTAGTCGCGCCCTAGTCGCGCCCTAGTCGCGCCCTAGTCGCGCCCTAGTCGCGCCCTAGTCGCGCCCTAGTCGCGCCCTAGTCGCGCCCTAGTCGCGCCCTAGTCGCGCCCTAGTCGCGCCCTAGTCGCGCCCTAGTCGCGCCCTAGTCGCGCCCTAGTCGCGCCCTAGTCGCGCCCTAGTCGCGCCCTAGTCGCGCCCTAGTCGCGCCCTAGTCGCGCCCTAGTCGCGCCCTAGTCGCGCCCTAGTCGCGCCCTAGTCGCGCCCTAGTCGCGCCCTAGTCGCGCCCTAGTCGCGCCCTAGTCGCGCCCTAGTCGCGCCCTAGTCGCGCCCTAGTCGCGCCCTAGTCGCGCCCTAGTCGCGCCCTAGTCGCGCCCTAGTCGCGCCCTAGTCGCGCCCTAGTCGCGCCCTAGTCGCGCCCTAGTCGCGCCCTAGTCGCGCCCTAGTCGCGCCCTAGTCGCGCCCTAGTCGCGCCCTAGTCGCGCCCTAGTCGCGCCCTAGTCGCGCCCTAGTCGCGCCCTAGTCGCGCCCTAGTCGCGCCCTAGTCGCGCCCTAGTCGCGCCCTAGTCGCGCCCTAGTCGCGCCCTAGTCGCGCCCTAGTCGCGCCCTAGTCGCGCCCTAGTCGCGCCCTAGTCGCGCCCTAGTCGCGCCCTAGTCGCGCCCTAGTCGCGCCCTAGTCGCGCCCTAGTCGCGCCCTAGTCGCGCCCTAGTCGCGCCCTAGTCGCGCCCTAGTCGCGCCCTAGTCGCGCCCTAGTCGCGCCCTAGTCGCGCCCTAGTCGCGCCCTAGTCGCGCCCTAGTCGCGCCCTAGTCGCGCCCTAGTCGCGCCCTAGTCGCGCCCTAGTCGCGCCCTAGTCGCGCCCTAGTCGCGCCCTAGTCGCGCCCTAGTCGCGCCCTAGTCGCGCCCTAGTCGCGCCCTAGTCGCGCCCTAGTCGCGCCCTAGTCGCGCCCTAGTCGCGCCCTAGTCGCGCCCTAGTCGCGCCCTAGTCGCGCCCTAGTCGCGCCCTAGTCGCGCCCTAGTCGCGCCCTAGTCGCGCCCTAGTCGCGCCCTAGTCGCGCCCTAGTCGCGCCCTAGTCGCGCCCTAGTCGCGCCCTAGTCGCGCCCTAGTCGCGCCCTAGTCGCGCCCTAGTCGCGCCCTAGTCGCGCCCTAGTCGCGCCCTAGTCGCGCCCTAGTCGCGCCCTAGTCGCGCCCTAGTCGCGCCCTAGTCGCGCCCTAGTCGCGCCCTAGTCGCGCCCTAGTCGCGCCCTAGTCGCGCCCTAGTCGCGCCCTAGTCGCGCCCTAGTCGCGCCCTAGTCGCGCCCTAGTCGCGCCCTAGTCGCGCCCTAGTCGCGCCCTAGTCGCGCCCTAGTCGCGCCCTAGTCGCGCCCTAGTCGCGCCCTAGTCGCGCCCTAGTCGCGCCCTAGTCGCGCCCTAGTCGCGCCCTAGTCGCGCCCTAGTCGCGCCCTAGTCGCGCCCTAGTCGCGCCCTAGTCGCGCCCTAGTCGCGCCCTAGTCGCGCCCTAGTCGCGCCCTAGTCGCGCCCTAGTCGCGCCCTAGTCGCGCCCTAGTCGCGCCCTAGTCGCGCCCTAGTCGCGCCCTAGTCGCGCCCTAGTCGCGCCCTAGTCGCGCCCTAGTCGCGCCCTAGTCGCGCCCTAGTCGCGCCCTAGTCGCGCCCTAGTCGCGCCCTAGTCGCGCCCTAGTCGCGCCCTAGTCGCGCCCTAGTCGCGCCCTAGTCGCGCCCTAGTCGCGCCCTAGTCGCGCCCTAGTCGCGCCCTAGTCGCGCCCTAGTCGCGCCCTAGTCGCGCCCTAGTCGCGCCCTAGTCGCGCCCTAGTCGCGCCCTAGTCGCGCCCTAGTCGCGCCCTAGTCGCGCCCTAGTCGCGCCCTAGTCGCGCCCTAGTCGCGCCCTAGTCGCGCCCTAGTCGCGCCCTAGTCGCGCCCTAGTCGCGCCCTAGTCGCGCCCTAGTCGCGCCCTAGTCGCGCCCTAGTCGCGCCCTAGTCGCGCCCTAGTCGCGCCCTAGTCGCGCCCTAGTCGCGCCCTAGTCGCGCCCTAGTCGCGCCCTAGTCGCGCCCTAGTCGCGCCCTAGTCGCGCCCTAGTCGCGCCCTAGTCGCGCCCTAGTCGCGCCCTAGTCGCGCCCTAGTCGCGCCCTAGTCGCGCCCTAGTCGCGCCCTAGTCGCGCCCTAGTCGCGCCCTAGTCGCGCCCTAGTCGCGCCCTAGTCGCGCCCTAGTCGCGCCCTAGTCGCGCCCTAGTCGCGCCCTAGTCGCGCCCTAGTCGCGCCCTAGTCGCGCCCTAGTCGCGCCCTAGTCGCGCCCTAGTCGCGCCCTAGTCGCGCCCTAGTCGCGCCCTAGTCGCGCCCTAGTCGCGCCCTAGTCGCGCCCTAGTCGCGCCCTAGTCGCGCCCTAGTCGCGCCCTAGTCGCGCCCTAGTCGCGCCCTAGTCGCGCCCTAGTCGCGCCCTAGTCGCGCCCTAGTCGCGCCCTAGTCGCGCCCTAGTCGCGCCCTAGTCGCGCCCTAGTCGCGCCCTAGTCGCGCCCTAGTCGCGCCCTAGTCGCGCCCTAGTCGCGCCCTAGTCGCGCCCTAGTCGCGCCCTAGTCGCGCCCTAGTCGCGCCCTAGTCGCGCCCTAGTCGCGCCCTAGTCGCGCCCTAGTCGCGCCCTAGTTGCCCCCTAGTTGCACCCTAGTTGTGCCCTAGTTGTGCCCTACCTGCACCCTACTTGCGCCCTAGTTGCGCCTACGTTGGGCACTAGCTACGCCATAGTTGTGTCCTAGTTGCGTCCTAGTTGCGTTCTACTTGTGCCCTACTTGCGGGCTAGTTGCTCCTTAGTTGCGCCTTAGTTGCGCCGAACTTGCACACTAGTTGCACCCTAGTTGCGCCCTAGTTGTGCCCTAGTTGCGCCCTAGTTGCGCTCTAGTTGCGCCCTGGTTGCACCCTACTTACACCCTAGTTGCGCCCTACTTGCACTCTAGTTGCACCCTAATTGCGCCCAAGTTGCGCCTAAGTTGCGCCCTAGTTCCGCCCAACTTGCAAACTAGTTGCACCATAGTTGCCCCCTAGTTGTACCCTAGTTGAGCCCATCTTGCGCCTTTATTCCACCAAACTTACACCCTACTGGCGCCCCACTTGCGCCCTAGTTTCGCCTCAGTTGGGCACTAGCTACGCCCTAGTTGTGCCCTGGTTGCGTCCTAGTTACGTCTTACTTGCGCCCTACTTGCGCCCTAGTTGCACCCTATTCATGCCATACTTGCACCCTGGTTGCGCACTAGTTGTACCCTAGTTCTGCCCGGAGTGCACGCCATAGTTTTGCACAAGTTGCACCCTACTCGCGCCCTACTTGCACCCTACTTGCGCCCTAGTTGCGCCTCAATTTAGGACTAGCCACGCCCTAGTTGTACCCTAGTTGCGCCCTAGCTGCATCCTACTTGTGCCCTATTTTTGCCCTAGTTGCGCCTTAGTTGCACCTTAGTTGCGCCCTAGTTGCGCCCTAGTTGCGTCCTAGTTGCTCCATAGTTGCGCCATAGCTGCGCCCCAGTTGCACCCTAGTTGCGCCCTAATTGCACCCTAGTTATGCCCAAGTCGCGCCCTAGTCGCGCCCTAGTTGTACCCTAGTTACGCCCTAGTTGTGGCCTAGATGCGCCCTAGTTGCGCCCTAGTTGTGCCCTAGTTGCCCTGAGTTGCACCCTAATTGCGCCCTAGTTGCGCCCTAGTTGCGCCCTAGTTGTGCCCGAGTTGCGCCCTAGTTGCGCCCGAGTCGCGCCCTAGTCGCGGCCTAGTCGCGCCCCAGTTGCACCCTAGTTGCGCACTAGTTACACCCTTGTTGCACCCTAGTTGCGACCTAGTTACGCCCTAGTTGTGCCCTAGTTGTGTCCTAGTTGTGTCCTAGCTACGCCCTAGTTGCCCCCTAGTTGCGCCCTTGTTACGCCCAGGCGCCCTAGTTGCGCCCTAGTTGCGCCCTACTTGCACCCTAGTTCCACCCTAGTTACGCACTAGTTGCACCTTAGTTGCATCCTAGTTGCGCCCTAGTTGCGCCCTAGTTGCGTCCTACTTGCGTCTTTTTGGCGCCTACTTGCGCCCTAGTTGCGCCTCAGTTGGACACTAGCTACGTCCTAGTTGTCCCCTAGTTGCTCCCTAGTTTTCTTATTTGCGCCCTAGTTGTGCCCTAGATGCGCCCTAGTTGCACCCTATTTGCGTCCTAGTTGGCCCCAGTTGCACGCTAATTGCGCCCTAGTTGCGCCCTAGTTGCGCCCTAGTTGCGCCCGAGTTGCGCCCTTGTTGCACCCAAGTCGCGCCCTAGTCGCGGCCTAGTCGTGCCCTAGTTGCACCCTAGTTGCGCACTAGTTGCATCCTAGTTGCACCCTAGTTGCGCCCTAGTTGCGACCTAGTTGTGCCCTAGTTCCGTCCTAGTTGTTCCCTAGCTGCGGCCTAGTTGCCCCCCTATTTGCGCCCTTGTTGCGCCCGGGTGTCCTAGTTGCGCCCTAGTTGCGCCGTACTTGCATCCTAGTTGCACCCTAGTTGCGCCCTACTTGCACCCTACTTGCGTCCTAGTTACACCCTTGTTGCGCCCTAGTTGCACCCTAGTTGCGCCCTACTTGCACCCTACTTGCGTCCTAGTTACACCCTTGTTGCGCCCTAGTTGCACCCTAGTTGCGCCCTACTTGCACCCTACTTGCGTCCTAGTTACACCCTTGTTGCGCCCTAGTTGCACCCTAGTTGCGCCCTACTTGCACCCTACTTGCGTCCTAGTTACACCCTTGTTGCGCCCTAGTTGCACCCTAGTTGCGCCCTACTTGCACCCTACTTGCGTCCTAGTTACACCCTTGTTGCGCCCTAGTTGCACCCTAGTTGCGCCCTACTTGCACCCTACTTGCGTCCTAGTTACACCCTTGTTGCGCCCTAGTTGCACCCTAGTTGCGCCCTACTTGCACCCTACTTGCGTCCTAGTTACACCCTTGTTGCGCCCTAGTTGCACCCTAGTTGCGCCCTACTTGCACCCTACTTGCGTCCTAGTTACACCCTTGTTGCGCCCTAGTTGCACCCTAGTTGCGCCCTACTTGCACCCTACTTGCGTCCTAGTTACACCCTTGTTGCGCCCTAGTTGCACCCTAGTTGCGCCCTACTTGCACCCTACTTGCGTCCTAGTTACACCCTTGTTGCGCCCTAGTTGCACCCTAGTTGCGCCCTACTTGCACCCTACTTGCGTCCTAGTTACACCCTTGTTGCGCCCTAGTTGCACCCTAGTTGCGCCCTACTTGCACCCTACTTGCGTCCTAGTTACACCCTTGTTGCGCCCTAGTTGCACCCTAGTTGCGCCCTACTTGCACCCTACTTGCGTCCTAGTTACACCCTTGTTGCGCCCTAGTTGCACCCTAGTTGCGCCCTACTTGCACCCTACTTGCGTCCTAGTTACACCCTTGTTGCGCCCTAGTTGCACCCTAGTTGCGCCCTACTTGCACCCTACTTGCGTCCTAGTTACACCCTTGTTGCGCCCTAGTTGCACCCTAGTTGCGCCCTACTTGCACCCTACTTGCGTCCTAGTTACACCCTTGTTGCGCCCTAGTTGCACCCTAGTTGCGCCCTACTTGCACCCTACTTGCGTCCTAGTTACACCCTTGTTGCGCCCTAGTTGCACCCTAGTTGCGCCCTACTTGCACCCTACTTGCGTCCTAGTTACACCCTTGTTGCGCCCTAGTTGCGCCCTCGTTGCGCCCTCATTGCGCCCTAGTTGCGCCCTAGTTGCGCCCTAGTTGCGCCCTAGTTGCGCCCTAGTTGCGCCCTAGTTGCGCCCTAGTTGCGCCCTAGTTGTGCCCTAGTAGCGCCCTAGTTGCGCCCCAGTTACGCATTAGTTGCGCCCTAGTTGCGCCCTAGTTGTGCCCTAGTTGTGCCCTACCTGCACCCTACTTGCGCCCTCGTCGTGCCCTAATTGCGCCCTACTTGCGCCCTAGATGCGTCCTAGCTGCACCCTAGTTGCGCCATTCTTGCGCCCTTATTGCACCATACTTACGCCCTATTGGCGCCCTTCTTGCGCCCTAGCTGCGCCTCAGTTGGGCACTAGCTACGCCCTAGTTGTACCCTAGTTGCGCCCAAGTTACGTCCTACTCGTGCCCTACTTGCGCCCTTGTTGCCCCTTTGTTGCGCCCTAGTTGCGCCCTAGTTGCGCCCTAGTTGCGCCCTAGTTGTGTCCTAGTTGCGCCCTAGTTGCGTCCTAGTTGCACCATTGTTGCACCCTTGTTGCGCTCTCGTTGCCCCCTCGTTGCTCCCTAGTTGCGCCGTAGTTGCGCCCTACTTGTGCCCTACTTGTGCCCTACTTGCGCCCTAGTTGCACCCTAGTTGCGCCATAGTTGCGCCCTAGTTGCGCCCTAGTTGTGTCCTAGTTGCACCCTAGTTGCGCCCTACTTGTGCCCTACTTGCGCCCTAGTTGCACCCTAGTTGCGCCATAGTTGCGCCCTAGTTGCGCCCTAGTTGTGTCCTAGTTGCACCCTAGTTGCGCCCTAGTTGCGGCCTAGTTGTACCCTTGTTGCGCCCTAGTTGCGCCCTAGTTACGCCCTACTTGCGCCCTTGTTGCGCCCTAGTTGCGCCCTAGTTGCGCCCTGGTTGCGCCCTAGTCGCACCCTAGTTGCGCCCTAGTTGCGCCCTAGTTGCGCACTAGTTGTACCCTACTTGCGCCCTTATTGGAACCTACTTGCGCCCTACTGGCACCCTACTTACACCCTAGTTGTGCCTTCATTGGGCACTAGCTACGCCATAGTTGTGTCCTAGTTGCGTCCTAGTTGGGTTCTACTTGTGCCCTACTTGCGCGCTAGTTGCCTCTTAGTTGCGCCTTAGTTGCGTTGAACTTGTGCACTAGTTGCACCCTTGTTGCGATCTAGTTGCGCCCTAGTTGTGCCCTAGTTGCGCATCAGTTACGCCCTGGTTGCACCCTACTTCCGTCCTAGTTGTGCCCTAGTTGCGCTGTAGTTTCACCCTTCTTGCACCCAAGTTGCGCCTAAGTTGCGGCTTAGTTGCGTCCAACTTGCAAACTAGTTGCACCCTAGTTATGCCCTTCTTGCGCCCATATTGCACCAAACTTACACCCTACTGGTGCCCTACTTGCGCCCTAGTTGCCCCTCAGCTGGGCACTAGCTACGCCCTAGTTGTGCCCTAGTTGCGTCCTAGTTACATCTTACTTGCGCCCTACTTGCGCCGGAGTTGCACCCTATTTGCGCCATACTTGCACCCTGGTTACGCCCTAGTTGCGCCCTAGTTCCGCCCGGAGTGCACGCCCTAGTTGCGCACAAGTTGCACACTACTTGCGCCCTACTTGCGCCGGAGTTGCACCCTATTTGCGCCATACTTGCACCCTGGTTACGCCCTAGTTGCGCCCTAGTTCCGCCCGGAGTGCACGCCCTAGTTGCGCACAAGTTGCACACTACTTGCGCCCTACTTGCACCCTACTTGCATTCTAGTTGCGCCTCAGATGGGCACTAGCTATGCCCTAGGTGTACCCTAGTTGCGCCCTAGTTGCGTCCTACTTGTGCCCTATTTGCGCCCTAGTTACGCCGTAGTTTTGCCCTAGTTGCGCCCTAGTTGCGCCCTAAGTGCGCCCTAGTTGCGCCCTAGTTGAGCCATAGTTGTGCCCTAGTTGCGCCCTAGTTGCGCCCAAGTTGCGCCCTAGTTGTGCCCAACTTGACCCCAGTTGCACGCTAATTGCGCCCAAGTTGCGCCCTAGTTGTGCCTTAGTTGCGCCCTAGTTGTGCCCTAGTTGCGCCCAAGTTGCGCCCTAGTCGCGCCCTAGTCGCGCCCTAGTCGCGTCCTAGTCGCGCCCTAGTCGCGCCCTAGTTGCACCTTAGTTGCGCCCTGGTTGCACCCTAGTTGCGCCCTAGTTGCGCCCTAGTTGTGCCCTAGTTGTGCCCTACTTTCGTCATAGTTGCGCCCTAGTTGCGCCCTGAATGCACCCTAGTTAAGCCCTAGATGTGCCTTTGTTGCGGCCTAGTTGCGCCCTACTTGCACCCTAGTTGCGCCCTAGGTGCGCCCTAGTTGCGCCCTAGTTGCGCCCTAGTCGCGCCCTAGTTGCGCCCTAGTTGTGCCCTAGTTGCGCTCTAGTTGCGCCCTAGTTGCGCCCTAGTCGCGCCCTAGTCGCGCCCTAGTTGCGCCCTAGTTGTGCCCTAGTTGCGCTCTAGTTGCGCCCTAGTTGCGCCCTAGTCGCGCCCTAGTCGCGCCCTAGTTGCGCCCTAGTTGTGCCCTAGTTGCGCTCTAGTTGCGCCCTAGTTGCGCCCTAGTCGCGCCCTAGTCGCGCCCTAGTTGCGCCCTAGTTGTGCCCTAGTTGCGCTCTAGTTGCGCCCTAGTTGCGCCCTAGTCGCGCCCTAGTCGCGCCCTAGTTGCGCCCTAGTTGTGCCCTAGTTGCGCTCTAGTTGCGCCCTAGTTGCGCCCTAGTCGCGCCCTAGTCGCGCCCTAGTTGCGCCCTAGTTGTGCCCTAGTTGCGCTCTAGTTGCGCCCTAGTTGCGCCCTAGTCGCGCCCTAGTCGCGCCCTAGTTGCGCCCTAGTTGTGCCCTAGTTGCGCTCTAGTTGCGCCCTAGTTGCGCCCTAGTCGCGCCCTAGTCGCGCCCTAGTTGCGCCCTAGTTGTGCCCTAGTTGCGCTCTAGTTGCGCCCTAGTTGCGCCCTAGTCGCGCCCTAGTCGCGCCCTAGTTGCGCCCTAGTTGTGCCCTAGTTGCGCTCTAGTTGCGCCCTAGTTGCGCCCTAGTCGCGCCCTAGTCGCGCCCTAGTTGCGCCCTAGTTGTGCCCTAGTTGCGCTCTAGTTGCGCCCTAGTTGCGCCCTAGTCGCGCCCTAGTCGCGCCCTAGTTGCGCCCTAGTTGTGCCCTAGTTGCGCTCTAGTTGCGCCCTAGTTGCGCCCTAGTCGCGCCCTAGTCGCGCCCTAGTTGCGCCCTAGTTGTGCCCTAGTTGCGCTCTAGTTGCGCCCTAGTTGCGCCCTAGTCGCGCCCTAGTCGCGCCCTAGTTGCGCCCTAGTTGTGCCCTAGTTGCGCTCTAGTTGCGCCCTAGTTGCGCCCTAGTCGCGCCCTAGTCGCGCCCTAGTTGCGCCCTAGTTGTGCCCTAGTTGCGCTCTAGTTGCGCCCTAGTTGCGCCCTAGTCGCGCCCTAGTCGCGCCCTAGTTGCGCCCTAGTTGTGCCCTAGTTGCGCTCTAGTTGCGCCCTAGTTGCGCCCTAGTCGCGCCCTAGTCGCGCCCTAGTTGCGCCCTAGTTGTGCCCTAGTTGCGCTCTAGTTGCGCCCTAGTTGCGCCCTAGTCGCGCCCTAGTCGCGCCCTAGTTGCGCCCTAGTTGTGCCCTAGTTGCGCTCTAGTTGCGCCCTAGTTGCGCCCTAGTCGCGCCCTAGTCGCGCCCTAGTTGCGCCCTAGTTGTGCCCTAGTTGCGCTCTAGTTGCGCCCTAGTTGCGCCCTAGTCGCGCCCTAGTCGCGCCCTAGTTGCGCCCTAGTTGTGCCCTAGTTGCGCTCTAGTTGCGCCCTAGTTGCGCCCTAGTCGCGCCCTAGTCGCGCCCTAGTTGCGCCCTAGTTGTGCCCTAGTTGCGCTCTAGTTGCGCCCTAGTTGCGCCCTAGTCGCGCCCTAGTCGCGCCCTAGTTGCGCCCTAGTTGTGCCCTAGTTGCGCTCTAGTTGCGCCCTAGTTGCGCCCTAGTCGCGCCCTAGTCGCGCCCTAGTTGCGCCCTAGTTGTGCCCTAGTTGCGCTCTAGTTGCGCCCTAGTTGCGCCCTAGTCGCGCCCTAGTCGCGCCCTAGTTGCGCCCTAGTTGTGCCCTAGTTGCGCTCTAGTTGCGCCCTAGTTGCGCCCTAGTCGCGCCCTAGTCGCGCCCTAGTTGCGCCCTAGTTGTGCCCTAGTTGCGCCCTACTTGCGCCCTACTTGCGCCCTAGTTGTGCCCTACTTGCGCCCTTGTTGCGCCTCTCTTGGGCACTAGCTACGCCCTAGTTGTACCCTAGTTGCGCCCTAGTTGCGTCCTACTTGTGCCCTATTTGCGCCCTAGTCGCGCCTAAGTTGCGCCCTAGTTGCGCCCAAGTTGTGCCTTAGTTGCGCCCTAATTGCGCATAGTTGCGACGTAGTTGTACCCTAGTTGCGCCCTAGTTGCGCCCTAGTTGCGCCCTAGATGCGCCATAGTTGCGCCCTAGTTGCCCCCAGTTGCACTCTAATTGTAGCATAGTTGCGCCCTAGCTGCGCCCTAGTTGCGCCCTAGTTGCGTCCAAGTCGCGCCCTAGTCGCGCCATAGTCCTGCCCTAGTTGCGTCCTAGTAGCGCAGTAGTTGCACCCTAGTTGCACCCTAGTTGCGCCCTAGTTGTGCGCAAGTTGTGCCCTAGTTGCGCCCTAGTCGCGCCCTAGTTGCGCCCTAGTTGCCCCCAGTTGCGCCCTAATTGCGCCCTAGTTACGCCCTCGTTGCGCCCTAGTTGCGCCCTAGTTGCACCCAAGACGCACCCTAGTCGTGCCCTAGTCGCGCCCTGTTCGCGCTCTAGTTGCACACTTGTTGCACCCTAGTTGCCCCCAAGTTGCGCCCTAGTTGCACCCTAGTTGTGCCCTAGTTGCGTCCTAGTTGCGCCCTAGTTGCGCCCTAGTTGTCCCCTAGTTGCGCCCTAGTTGCGCCCCGGCGCCCTAGTTGCGCCCTAGTTGTGCCCTACTTGCACCTTAGTTCCACCCTAGTTACGCACTAGTTGCGCCCTAGTTGCGTCCTAGGTGCGCCCTAGTTGCGTACTTGTTGCGCCCTACTTGCGCCCTACTGGCACCTACTTGCGCCCTAGTTGTGCCTCATTTGGGCACTAGCTACGCCCTAGTTGTCCCCTAGTTGCACCCTTAGTTGCGTCCTACTTGTGCCCTAGTTGCGCCTTAGTTGCGCCCTAGTTGCACCCAACTTGCACACTAGTTGCACCCTAGTTGC
>SZWC01018774.1:36472-55341 GCA_023375785.1 Penium margaritaceum | reverse complement strand
AGGCCCAAGGCACAAGGCACAAGGCACAAGGCACAAGGCACAATGCATAAGGCACAAGGCACAAGGTACAAGGCACAAGGCACAGGGCACAAGGCACAAGGCAAAAGGCACAAGGCACAAGGCACAAGGCACAAGGCACAAGGCACAAGGAACAAGGCATAAGGCACAAGGCACAAGGCACAAGGCACAAGGCACAAAGCATAAGGCACAGGGAAAAATGCACAAAGCTCAAAGCACACGGCACAAAGGACAAGAGACAGACTTACAGGCACTTACACACACTTACAGGTACTTACAAGCACTTATACGCACTTACACATACTTACACACACTTACATGTACTTAGATGCAGTTACACACACTTACACCCATTAGCACGTACTAACACGTACTTACACGCACTTACACATACTTTCACGTGCGTACACGTACTTACCCCATTACACAAAATAACCCGTACATCAACCACTTTTACACGCACTTTACACACACTTACACGCACTTACACGTACTTGTACACACTTATACACACTAACACGCACTTACACGCACTTACACGGATGCACTTACATGCACATACACACACTTACACGTACTTACACGCACTTACACGCACTTACATGTGGTTACATGCACTCACACGTATTTACACCTACTTACACGTACTTACACGTACATACACGTACGTACATGCACTTATACGTACTTACACAAAATTACACGCACCTACACGCACTTACACACACGTACACACACTTACACGTACTTACACATACTTACACGTACTTACACGTACTTGCACACACTAATACGTACATACACGCACTTACAAGCACTTGCATACACTTACACCCACATACATACACTTACATGCACTTACACGCACTTACGCAAACTTACACAAAATTACACGCACTTACACCAACTTACATGTACTTTCACGCACTTACATGCACTTACACGTGCTTATACCCACTAACAGGCATTTACACACACTTACTTGCACTTACACGTATTTACACAAACTTGCATACACTTACATGCACATACATGCACCAACACGCACTTACACGCACTTACAAGCACTTACACGCACCTACACACACTTACATGCACTTACATGCACTTACACGCACTTACACGCACATACACGTACTTACACGCACTTACATGCACTTACACGAAGTTACACGTTCTTACACGCACGTACACATACTTACACGCACCTACATGTACTTACATGCACTAATATGTACTGACATATACGTACCCGTACTTACACGAACTTACACGCACTTACACGCACTTACACGCACTTATACGAACATAAACCGCACTTACAAGCACTTACACGCACTTACACGCACATACACGACCTTACACGTACCTATACGCACTTACACGTACTTACACGCACTTACACACACTTAAACGTACTTCCGCACACTTACACGGAATTATACATACTTACATGCAATTGCACATACTTGCAGGCACTTACACACACTTACACGCACTTACACGCACTTACACACACTTACACGCACTTACACACACTTACATGAACTTAAATGCACTTACGCGTACCTGCATACACTAACATGCACTTACAAGCACTTACGCGCATTTACACACAGTTACACACTTATACGCACTAACAAGCACTGACACGCAATTACACGCACATACACATACTTACATGCACTTACACGCACATATCCGCACTTACACGCACTTACATGCACTTACACACACTTACACGCACTTACACGCACTTACACGTACTTACACACACTTACACGTACCGACATGCACTTACATGCACTAACACGTACTCACACGTACTCACACGTACTTACACGCACTTACATGCACTTACACGTGCATATACACACTTACACACACTTACACGCACTTACACGCACTTACACACACTTTCGCAAACATATACGCATTTACACGCACTTACACACACATATACGCACGTACACACACTTACACGCACTAACACACACTTACACATGTTTACACGTATTTACACAAATGTACACGCAATAAAACCGCACTTACACACATTTCCACGCACTTATACACACTTACACGCACATACACAAACATACACGTACTTACACACACTTACACGCACTAACATGCACTTACACATACTTACACGTACCTACACACACTTCCACAAACTTAGATGTACTTCCACGCCCTTACACATACTTTCATGAATTTACACATACTTACACGCACTTACATGTGCTTATACATACTTACACATACTTATACGCACTTCCACGCACTTCCACGTACTTACACGTACTTACACGAACTTACACAAAATTACACGCACATAAACCGTACTTACACGCACTTACACACACTTACACACACTAACACACACTTACATGCACTTACAAACACTTCCGTACACTTACACGAACTTACACACACTTACATGTACTTGCACACACTTACACGTACTTAAACGCACTTGTATGAACTTACGCGTACTTCCATGCACTTACACGCACTTACATGTACTTACCCGCACTTACACGCACTTACACACACTTACACGCACTTACATGACTTACACGCACTTACACACACTTAGACATACTAACACACACATACACAAACGTACACATACTTACACTCAGTTATGCAAACGTACACGCACATGCACACACTTACGCGCACTTACAGGCCCTTACACGCACTTATATGTACTTATACGTACTTACACGCACTTACACACACTTACACGTACTTACACACACTTACACCCACTTACACGCACTTACACGCACTTACACGGACTTACACGTACGTACACGAACTCACATGCACTTACATGAACCGACACGCACATACACGCACTAACACACACTCATACATACTCACACACACTTACACGCACTTACACAAACAAACACGTAGTTACACGCACTTACATGCACTTACACATGCTTACATGCACTTACACGTACTTACACACACTTACTTGCACTCATACCTACTTACACGTACTTGCACGTATTTACACGCACTTCTACGTACATACCCACACTTACACAAAACATACACACACTTACACGCACTTACACGTACTTATACATACATACACGCACTTACACACACTTACACGCACTTGCACACACTTACACGTACTTACACGCACTTACACGTGCTTACATGTACTTACACGTACTTACACGCACTTACACGCACTAACACGTACTTACACGCACTTACACAGACATACTTACATGCACTTACACGTACTTACATGAACTTACACAAACTTACACGCACTTACACGCACTTACATGTGCTTACATGCACTTACACGTACTTACACGCACTTACGTGCACTTACACATACTCGCATATACATACACGTACTTATACGCACTTACACACACGTACACATACTTACACAAAGATACACGCACTTACACGCTCTTATACGTACTTACATGCACTTACAGACACTCACACGCACTTACACGCACTTGCACACACTAACACACACTTACACGCACTTACATGCAGTTACACGTACTTACAGACACTTACACAAACTTACACGCACTTACACGCACTTACACGCACTTAGACGTACTTACACATAATAACATGTACTTACACGTACTAACACGGAGTTACACCAACTTACACATACTTACACACACTTACATGCACTTTCATGCACTTATACGTACATACACATACTAACATGCACTTACACGAACTTGCACACACTTTCACATATTTACACGTACTTACACGCACTTACATGCACTTACACGTACTTACATGCACTAACACACACTTATACACACTTACACATACTTACACACACTGACATACACTTACACACACTTACACACACTTACACGCACTTACACGCACTTATACACACTTACACAAACTTACATGCACTTATACGCACTTACACGTACTTATATGCACTTAGACACACTTACATGTACTAACACGCACTTACATATACTTACACGCACTTATACAAACTTACACGTACTTACACAGACTTACACGAGCTTAAACTGCACTTACACACGCTTACACTCACTTGCACGTACTTATACGCACATACACGAACTTATACATACTTACACGCACTTATACGCACTTACATGTACATACACATCCTTACACCCAGTTACGCGCACTTACACGCTCTTACACGCACTTATTCACTTCCACGCACTTAAATGAACTTACACGCACTTTAATGCACTTGCACACACGTACACACACTTAAACGCAATTACACACACTTACGCACACTTACATGCACTTACACGCACTTACACGCACTTACCCGCACCTATACACACTTACACGCACTTACACGTACTTACAGGATTTACACGTTCTTTCACATACTTACACGCACTTACACACTAACACAAACGCACACGTACTTACATACACTTATGCAAACTTACAAGTACTTACACACACTTACACGTACTTACACGTACTTACATGCACTTGCACACACTTACACACACTTACACATACATAAACACACTTACACACACTTCCACGTACGTATACGCACTTACTCGTACTTACAAGCACTTACACGAACTTTCACGCACTTACACGTACCCACACGCACTTACACACACTAACGCATACTCAAACACACTCACGCGCACTTACACGTACTTACACGCACTTACACATGCTTACACGTACTTACACTCACTTACACAGACTTACATGTACTTACACGCACTTACTCATGCTTACATGCACTTACACATACTTATACGCACTTGCTTGCACTTACACGTACTTAGACATACTTGCACGTACTTACATGCACTTACACCAACTTACACGTACTTACAGGCACTTACACGCACTTACATGCACTTACACCAACTTACACGTACTTACAGGCACTTACACGCACTTACACGCACTTACACGCATTTACACGCACTTACACACACTTATACACACACTTACACGTTCTTACACACACTTATACACACTTACACAAACTTACACGTACTTACATGCACTTACACGTACTTACACATACTTACACGCACTAACACGCACTTACACATAATTACACACACTTGCACAAACTTGCACGCACATACACGCACTTATACGTACTTACCCAAACTTAAACCGCACTTATACGCACTAACACGCACTTACACACACTTACAGGTACTTACATGCATTTACACGCACTTCCACATACTTATACATGCTTACACATACCTACACGCACTTACACGCACTTACACGCACTTATACGTACTTACATGCAGTTGCACACACTTACACACACTAACACACACTAACACGCACTTACACGTACATACATGCACTTTCAAGCACTTACACGTACTTACTCGAACTTACATGAAATTGCACGTACATAAACCGCACTCACACGCACTTGACACATAGTTACATGCACTTACACGTTCTTACACACACCTATACACATTAACACGCACTTACACGCACTTACATGGACGCACTTATACGTACTTACACACACTTACACGAACTTACACGTACTTACACGCACTTACACGCACTTACATGTGCTTACAGGCACTTACACTTACTTGCACGCACTTACCTGTACTTACACGTACATACACATACTTACACGCACTTATACGCATTTACACGTACTTACACAAACTTATACGCACTTATACGCACTTACACACACAGACACACACTTACACGTGCTTACACGTACTTACATGCACTTATACGCACTTGCACGTACTAACAGGCACTTACAAGCACTTACACACACTTACACAAACTTACACACACTTACACACACTTACGCAAACGTACAAGAACTTACACGCAATTACACCAACTTACACGTACTTACACACACTTACATGCACTATGACGTACCTACACAAACTTACAGGCATTTACACGCACTTACTTGCACTTACACGCACTTACATGAACTTACACATGCTTATATGGACTTACATACACTAACACGCACTTACACACACTTACAAGTACTTACACGCACTTACACACACTTACATACAATTACACGTGCTTATACGCACTTACACGTACTTACACACACTTACATGCACTTACATGCACTTACACAAAGTTACACATTCTTACACGCACTAACACGTATTTACACGCACTAACATGCACTTACACGCACTAACTTGCACTAACACATACTTACACGCACTTAAACAAACTTACACACACTTACACACACTTACACGCACTTGTACGAACTGAAACCGCATTTACACGCACTTACACGCACTTACACACATTTACACAAACGTAGACGTTCTTACACACACTTACACGTACTTACCCACACTTACACACACTTATACACACTAACACGCACTTACACACACTAACACGTACGTATACGCACTTACGCGTACTTGCATGTACTTGCACGCACTTACACACACATACACACACTTACACCTACTTAGAGGCACTTACCACACTTACACACACTTACACGTACTTACATACACTTACATGCATTTACACGCAGTTATACACACCTACACGCACTAACAAGTACTAACACGCACTTACACGTACTTACACGCAATTACATGCACGTACACGCACTTACACATACTTACACGAAATTACAAACACTTACACATACGGACACGCACTTACACGTACTAACACGCACTCACACGCACTCACACGTGCTTATACGCACGTATACGTACTTACACGCACTTACACGTACTTACACGTACTTACACGCACTTACACTCACTTACACGTGCTTCCATGCACTTACACGTACTTACACATACTTACATGCACTTACACATGCTTACACATACTTGCACGTACTTTCTCACACTTACACACACTTACGCGTACTTACACAAACTTACACACACTTACACACAAGTACACGTACTTACACCCACTTACACACACTTACACGTACTTGCACACACTTACACATTCTCACACACACACTTATACACACTTACACGCCCTTGCATGCACTTACATGCACTTACACGCACTTACACACACTTACACGCACTTGCATGCACTTTCACACACTTGTACGCACTTGCACGAACTTACACGCACTCACATGCACTAATACGTACTTACACACTTACACGCACTTACACACACTTACACGCACTTACATGCTTTGACACACACTGACACGCACTAGCATGCACTTACACGTACTTAGACCAACTTACATGCACATAAACGCACTTACACGAACTTATACACACTTACACACAGTTACACGTACCTACACGCACTTACACGCACTTACATGTACTTACAAGTATTTATACGCAGTTACACATACTTACACACACTAACAGGCACTAACACGTACTTACATATACTTACACATACTTTAACACACTTACACACACTTACACCAACTTATACGTACTTAGACATACTTACACGCACTCACACGTACTTACACACACAAACATGCACATAAACTACACTTAAACAAACTTTACACACACTTATACGCACTTACACGCACTTACACACACTTACATGCACCAACACGTACTTACATGCACTTACACGGACGCACTTACATGCACTTAAACGCACTTATACAAACTTACATGTACTTACACAAACTTACACGTACTTATACGCTCTTACACACACGTACACGCACTTACACGTACTTGTATGCATTTACACATACTTACACGCACTTGCACACACTCACACGCACTTATACAAACTTACACATACTTACAAGCACTTATACGCACTTACACACACTTACACGAACTTACACACAGTTACACATACTTAAACGCACTTACACATGCTTACACGCACTGATACGCACTAACACGTACTTACATGCAGTTACACGTACTTACACGTACTTCCACGCACTTACACGTACTTACACACACTTATACGCACTAACGCTCACTTACACGAACCAATACAACGTATACCAACTTACACGTACTTACACACACTTACATGTACTTACTCGCACTTACACGTTCTCACGGGCATTTACAGATACTTACTCGTACTTACACACACTTACACAAAAGTACACGCACTTACACGTACTTACATGCACTGACATGCACTTGCACGCACTTACAAGGACTTACACGCACTTACACACACTTACATGAACTTACACGCACTTACACGCACTTACACGCACTTACACGCACTTACACACACTTACACGTACTAACACACACTGACACATACTTACACGCACTTACACAAACTTACACGCACTTACACACACTTACACGCATTTACACAAACTTAAATCACATTTATACGCACTTACAAGCACTTACACGTACTTCCACAAACTTACACGCACTTACACATAGTTACACATGCTTACACGTACTTCCACACACTTACACGCACTTATACACACTTACACACACTTGCACGCACTTGCACGCACTTATACACTTTTACACACACTTACACACACTTACACGCACTGACACACACTTACACGCACTTACGCACACTTCCACGTACTTATATACCCTTACACGTAGCTACATACTCTTACACGTACTTACACACACTTACACATACTTACACACAGTTACACACACTTACACGTACTAGCGTGCACTAACACGCACTGACACGCACTTATACGCACTTACACTCACTTATACACACTTACACGCACTTATACGCATTTACACGCACTTACACACACTTCCACGAACTTACACAAAATTACACACACGTAAATTGCATTTACACGCACTTACACGCACTTACACACACTAGCATGCACTTACATGCACTTTCACGTACTTACACACACTTATACGTACTTACACGAACTTACACGCACTTACACGTACTTACACGTACTGACACGCACGGACACACACTTGCACACACTTACACACACTTAAACGCACTTACACATACTTACGTGTACTTACACGCACTTACACACACTTACACGTACATACACGTGCTTATACGCACTTACACACATTAACACATATTCACACGCACCTACACACACTTACACGCAACTACACGCACTTACACGCACTCACATGTATTTACACAAACTAACATGCATTTTCACGTACTTACACGCACTGACATGTACTTACACGCACTTACACATACTTACACGCACTTACACGCACTCACACCCACTTACACGTACTCACACGCACTTATACGTACTTACACGTACTTACACACACTTACACGCACGTATACACACTTACATACACTTAAATGCACTTACATGTACTTACGCATACTTAGACACACTTACATGCACTTACACGCACTTACATACACTTACACGTACTTACATGCACTTGCACATACTTACACACTAACACGCACTTACACGCACTAACACGCACTTACACGCACTTATACAAACACACTTACATGCACTTACATGCACTTACACACACTTACATGAACTTACACGCACTTACACATACTCACACGCACTTACACGTACTTACATGAACGTACACCCACTTACACGCACGTACACAAACTTACATGCGCTTACACATACTTACACGTACGTATACGCACTTACATATACTTAGAAGTACTAACACGCACTTACACGCACTTACACGCACGTACACATACTTACATGTACTTACACGTACTTACACACAGTTACATCCACTTACACGCACTTGCGAGCACTTACACGCACATACACAAACTTACACAGAAATACACGCACATAAACTGTACTTCCACACATTGTACACGCACGTTCACGCACCAACACGCACTCACACGCACTTACACGCACTTATACGAACTTGAACCGCAGTTACACGCACTTACACACACTTACACACATTTACACGAACTTACACATACTTAAACGCACTTACACGTACTTACACACACTTACACACACTTACACGCACTTACACACACTTACACGCACTAACACACACTTATACGCACTTACACACACTTGTACGTACTTGCACGCACTTGCACACATTTACACACACTTATACGCACTTACAGGCACTTACACGCACTTACACACACGTACACGTACTTAAACGCACTTACACGTAGCTACACACACTTACACCTACTTACATACAATTACATGCATTTACACGCAGTTACACACACATACACACACTAACAAGCACTAATACACACTTACACGCACTTACACACATTTACATGCATTTATACACACTTATACGCACTTTCATGCACTTACACGCACTTACACTCACTTACACGTACTTACACGGACTTACACATACGGACACGCACTTACACGTACTGACACGTACTCACACGTACTTACATACACTTACACGCACTTACACGTGCTTATACGTACTTATACAGACTTGCACGCACTTACACGCACTTACACGCACTTACACGCACTTGCACGCACTTACATGTGCTTACATGCACTTATACGTACTTACACGCACTTACTTGCACTTACACATACATACACATACTAGCACGTACTTACACAAACTTACACGCACTTACGCATACTTACACGAACTTACACATACTTACATGCAAGTACACGCACTTATACCCACTTACACGCACTTACATGCACTTGCATACACTTACACATACTTACACATACTTACACGCACTTACACACACTTGCACGTACTTACATGCACTTACACGTACTTACACACACTTACACGCACTTGCACAAACGTACATACACTTACACGCACTTACATGAACTTACACGCACTGACACACACTTACATGCACTTACACACTTACACGCACTAACACACACTTACACGCACTTACGCGCACGGACACACACTGACACACACTAACATGCACTTACATGCACTTACATAAATTACACGTACTGACACGCACTTACACACACTTGCACGCACTTACACGCACTTACACACACTTACACGCACTTACAAGCACGTACATGCATGTGCACACACTTACACGTACTTACACGTACTTACACGTACTTACATGTACTTACACGCATTTACATGCACTTACACGCACTTGCACGTACTTGTACACACTTATACACACTTACACGTACCTACGCGTACTTACACGCACTTACATGTACTTACAATTACTTACACGCAGTTACACATGCTTACATACACTAACACGTACTAACACGCACTTACACGTACTTACACGTACTTTCACGCACTTACACACACTTACACAACATTACACGCACTTTTACGTACTTACACGCACTTACACGTACTTACACACACTAACATGCACATAAACCACACTTAAACAAACTTTACACATACTTACACGCACTTACACGCACGTACACAAACTTACATGCACTAACACGCACGTATATGCACTTACACGAACGTCTTTACACGCACTTAAACTCACTTATACAAGCTTACATGCACTTACACACACTTACACGCACTTACATGTGCTTACATGCACTTACACGCACTTACACCCACTTACACATACATACACGTACATACACGTACTTACACGTACTTACATGCACTTACACGTACTTAGACAAACTTACACGCACTTATACGCTCTTACACACACCTACACGCACTTACACGTACTTGCACGTATTTACACACACTTACACGTACTTGCACATACTAACACGCACTTATACGCACTTACACGTACTTACAAGCACTTATACGCACCTACACACACTTACACGAACTTACACACACTTACACGCACTTACACGCACTTACACATGCTTACACGCACTGACACGCACTAACACGCACTTACACGTACATACACGTACTTTCACACACTTACACACACGTACACGTACTTACACGCACTTTTACGTACTAACGCTTGCTTACATGAACTTACACGCATGTATACCAACTTACTCGTACTTACACGCACTTACATGTCCTTAAACACACTTACACGCACTTACAGGCATTTGCACGTACTTACTTGTACTTACACGTACCTACACGAAATTACACGCACTTACACATACTTTCATGCACTAACATGCACTTGCACACACTTACTAGCACTTATACGCACTTAGACGCACTTACATGAACTTACACGCACTTACACGCACTTACACACACTTACACACACTTACATGCACTTACATGTACTAACACACACTGACACATATTTACACGCACTTACACAAGCTTAAAATCATTTACACGCACTTACACGCATTTACACAAACTTAAACCACGTTTACACGCACTTACAAGTACTTACACGTACTTCCACAAACTTACACGTACTTACACGCACTTACACACACTTACACGCACTTACACATAGTTATACGCACTCACGCGTTCTTCCACACACTTACATGCACTTACACACACTTACACACACTTGCACGTACTTGCACGTACTTATACGCTTTTACACACACTTACACACACTTACACGCACTTACACACACTTACACGCACTTACACACACTTATACATACTTACACACCCTTATATGTAACTACACACACTTACACGTACTTAGATGCAGTTACACGCACTTACACGTACTTACACGCAGTTTAACACACTTACACGTACAAGTGCACACTTACACGCACTGACACGCACTTACACGCACAGACACACACTTACACACACTTACACGCACTTACACGCACTTATACGCATTTACACGCACTTCCACGTACTTCTACGTACTTACGTGCACTTACACGAACTTACACAAAAGCATACGCACATAAGCTGCACTTAGTCGTACTTACACGCACTAACACACACTATCATGCACTTACACGCACTTTCACGCACTTCCACCTACTTATACGTACTTACACAAACTTACACGCACTTACACATACTTACACGTACTGACATGCACGGACACACACTTGCATACACTTACCCACACTTAAACGTACTTACACATACTTACATGCACTTACATGCACTTACATGCACTTACACGTACATAGACGTGCTTATACCACTTACACACATTTACACCAATTTACACACACCTACATACACTTACATGCACCTACACGCACTTACACGCACTTACACGCACTTACATGTACTTACATGAACTTACATGCACTTACACGTACTTGCACCCACTGACACGTACTTACACGCACTTACACATACATACACGCACTTACACGCACTCACACCCACTTACACGCACTCACACGCACTTACACGTACTTACACGTACTTATACACACTTGCACGCACTTATACACACTTACTCACACTTAAATGTACTTACACGCACTTACGCCTACTTACATGTACTTACATGCACTTGCACGCACTTACATGCACTTACACGTACTTACATGCACTTACATGTACTTACACACTAACACACACTTACACACACTAACACGCACTTACACGCACTTACACGGACACACTTACATGCACTTACACGCACTTACACGCACTTACACAAACTTACACGCACTTACACATACTCACACGCACTTACACGTACTTACATGAATGTACACGCACTTACACGCACTTACACAAACTTACATGCAATTACACATGCTTATACGTACTTATACGCACTTACACGTACTTACATGTACTAACACATACTTACACGCACTTACACGCACTTACACATACTTACTCGTACTAACACGTACTTACACACAGTTACATGCACTTACACGCACTTCCGAGCACTTAAACGCACTTACACAAGCTTACACAAAATTACATGCACATAAAGCGCACTTCCATACACTGTACACGCACTTTCATGCACGAACACGCACTCACACGCACTTACATGCACTTGTACGAACTTAAACCGTGTTTACACGCACTTACACACACTTACAAACATTTACACAAGCTTACACGTACTTACATGCACTTACACGTACTTATGCGCACTTACACACACTTACACGCACTTACGCGTACTTACACGGACTAACATACACTTATACACACTTACACCCACTGGCACGTACTTGCACGGACGTACACGCACTTACACATACTTACACGTACTTACAGGCACTTACACGCACTTACACTCACTTACACGTACTTAAACGGACTAACACATACCTACACAAACTTACACGTAATCACATACACTTACATGCACAGTTACACACACCTACACGCACTAACAAGCACTAACATGCATTTACACACACTTACTTGTACTTACATGCACTTACCCGCACTTATACGCACTTACATGTACTTACATGCACTTACACGCACTTACACGTACTTACACGTACTTACACCGCTTACACATACGGACACGTACTTACACGCACTAACACGTACTAACACGCACTCACACGTACTTACACACACTTACACGTACTTACACGTGCTTATACGCACTTATACGTACTTACACGCACTTACACGTACTTACACGCACTTACAAGCACTCACACGCACTTACACGTGCTTACTTGCACTTACACGTACTTACACGCACTTACTTGCACTTACACATACTTACACATACTTGCACGTTTTAACATGTACTTACACGCACTTACGCGCACTTACACAAACTTACATACACTTACACGCAAGTACACGTACTTACACCCACTTACACGTACTTACACACACTTGCACACACTTACACCTACCTACACGCACTTACACGCACTTGCACACACTTACATGCACTTACATACACGTACACACACTTACTTGTGCTTGCACGCACTTACACACACTTACACGCACTTACACAAACTTACACGCACTGACAAGCACTTACACGCACTTACACACTTACACGCACTTACATGCACTTGCACGCTCTTACACGCACTGACACACACCGACACGCACTAACATGCACTTACACGCACTTACACAAACTTACAAATACTGACATGCACTTACACACACTTGGACGCACTTACACGCACTTACACGCATTTACACACCCTTACACACACGTACATGCACATACACACACTTACACGCACGTACATGCACTTACACGCACTTACACATACTTACACACACTTACATGCATTTATACGCACTTACACATACTTATACACACCTACACACACTTACACGTACCTACACGCACTTACACGTACTTACATGTGCTTACAAGTACTTACACGCAGTTAAACATGCTTACACACACTAACACGCGCTAACACGCACTTACACGTACTTACACGTACTTTCACGCACTTATACACACTTACACAAACCTACACATACTTACATGTACTTAAACGCACTTACATGTACTTACACACACTAGCATGCACATAAACCACACTTAAACGAGCTTAACACACACTTACACGCACTTAAATGCACTAACACACACACGCACTAACAAGCACTTACATGCACTTACACGGACGTACTTACAAGCACTTAAATGCACTTCTACAAACGTACACGCAGTTACACGCACTTACACACACTTACATGTGCTTACATGCACTTACACATACTTACACGCACTTCCACGTACTTACACGTGCATACACGTACTTACACGTACTTGCACGTACTTACACGTACTTACACAAACTTACACGCACGTATACGCTCTTACACACACTTACACGTACTTACACGTACTTGCACGCATTTATACATACTTACACGCACTTGCACACACTAACACGCACTTATACGCACTTACACGTACTTACAAACACTTATACGCACTTACACACGAATTTCCGAACTTACACACACTTACACGCACTTACATGTACTTACACATGCTTACACGTACTGACACGCACTAACACGCACTTACACGCACTTACACGTATTTACACACACTTACACGTACTTACACGTACTTACACGCACTTATACGCACTAACGCTTACTTACACAAACTTCACCAAACTTATACCAACTTACACGTACTTACACACACTTACATGTACTTAAACACACTTACATGTACTTACAGGCATTTAAACGCACTTACTTGTACTTACACACACTTACACAAAATTACACGCACTTACACGTACTTACATGCACTAACATGCACTTGCACACACTTACAAGCACTTACACACACTTCCACGCACTTACATGAACTTACACGCACTTACACGCACTTACACACACGTACACACACTTATACGCACTTACACGTACTAAAACACACTGACACATACTTACACGTACTTACACGAACATACATGCACTTACACGCACTTACACGCATTTACACAAACTTAAACCACATTTACACGCGCTTACAATCACTTACACGTACTTCCATGAAATTACACGTACTTACACAAACTTCCACACACTTACACGCACTCACACATAGTTACATACACTTACGCGTACTTCCACACACTTACACGCACTTACACACACTTACACACACTTGCACACACTTGCACGCACTTATGCGCTTTTACACACACTGTCACACACTTACACGCACTTACACACACTTACACGCACTTACACACACTTACATATACTTACACACCCTTACACGTAACTACACACAATTGCATGTACTTACACGCACTTACACGTACTTACACGTAGTTACACATACTTACATGTACTAGCACGCACTAACACGCACTTACGCGTACTTACATACACTTACGTGTACTTACACGCAGGTACACGTACTTACACGCACTTATACGCATTTACAGGTACTTACATGCACTTCCACATACTTACACGCACTTACACGAACTTACACAAAATTACACGCACATAAACTGCACTTATACGCACTTACACGCACTTACACGCCCAAGCATGCACTTACACGCACTTTCACGCACTTACACGCACTTATACATACTTACACAAACTTACACGCACTTACACGTACTGACACGCACGGATACACACGTGTACAAACGTGCACACACTTTAACGCACTTACACATGCTTACATGCACTTACACGCACTTACACGCACTTACACGCACATACACGCGCTTATACGCACTTACACACATTTACACAAGTTTACACGTACGTAGACACACTTATATGCACATACACGCACTTAAACACACTTACACGTACTTACATGAACTTACATGCACTTACACATACTTACACCCACTGACACGTACTTACACGCACTTACACATACTTACACGCACTTACACGCACTCACACCCACTTACACGTACTCACTGACACTTTCACGTACTTACACGTACTTACACACACTCACAAGCACTTATACACACTTAGACACACTTACGCGTACTTACACGCACTTACATGCACTTACACGCACTTACATGCACTTACACGTACTCACATGCACTTACACGTACTTACACACTAACACACACTTACACGCACTAACACGCACTTACACGAACGTACACGCACTTACACGTACTCACACGCACTTACACGTACTTACATGAACGTACACACACTTACACGCACTTACACAAAACATACATGCGCTTACACATACTTACACGTTCTTATATGCACTTACACGTACTTACACGTACTAACACGCACTTACACGTACTTACACGCACTTACACATATTTACACATACTTACACGTACTTCCACACAGTTACATGCACTTACACGCACTTCCAAGCACTTACACACACTTACATGCACTTACACATACTTACACATAATTACACGCACTTACACACACTTACACGCACTTGCACGTACTTACACGAACTTACGTGCACTTACACGCACTTACACATACTTACACGCACGAACATGCACTTACAAGCACTTACATATACTTAGACAAATCTACACGCACTTACACGCACTTACACGTACTGACACGCACTTACACGCACTTATACATACATGCACGCACTTACATGTACTCACATCCACTTACACACACTCACACATACTTACACATACTTACACGCATTTCCACACACGTACACAGTTTTACACGTACGTAAAAGCACTTACACGCACTTACGTGCACTTACAAACACTTACATGCACTTACACGCACTTACATGCACTTACACGCTCTTACATGCACTTACACGTACTTACACACACTTACACGCACTAACACACACTTACACGCACGTTCACAGACGCACTTACTTGCACTTACACATACTTACACAATCTTGTACGCACTTAGGCACTACTTGCGCGCAAGTAAGGACGCAACTAGCGTGCAATTAGGGCACAACTAGGGCGCAGCTAGTGCCCAACTGAGGCACAATTAGGGTACAAGTAGGGTGCTAAAAGGGCGCAAGTATGGTGCAATAAGGGCGCAAATATGGTGCAACTGAGGCGCAACTAGGGCGAAAATAGGGCGCAACTAGGGCGCAACTACGGCGCGACTAGGGCGCAACTAGGTCGCAACTAGGGCGCAACTAGGCCGCAACTAGGGAGCAACTAGGGCGCAACTAGGGCGTAACTAGGGCGCAACTAGGGCGCAACTAGGGCGCAATTAGGGCGCAACTAGGGCGCAACTAGGGCGCAACTAAGATGCAACTAGTGCGTAACTAGGACGCAACTAAGGCGCAACTAGGGCGCAAGTAGGGCAAAAGTAGGACGCAACTATGGCGCAACTATGATACAACTAAGGCGTAGCTAGTGCCCGACTGAGGCGCAACTAGGGTGCAAGTAGGGCGCAAGTAGGGCGCAAATAGGGTGCAACTAGTGTGCAACTAGGGCGCAACTAGGGCGCAACTAGGGCGCAACTAGGGCGGAACTAGGGTGCAACTAGGGCACAACTAGGGCGCAACTAGGGTGCAACTAGGGCGCAACTAGGGCG
>SZWC01018774.1:8847-18910 GCA_023375785.1 Penium margaritaceum | reverse complement strand
GGTGTGGCTACCATGCACAATGACCAACCAAAGCATGCATGTGTCACTAACTATGACCAAATGATTTCACCATGATGGGTCAACGTTAACAACTCTTAACAAGAGTCATAAATGGACAGAGGGAGAAACAATGGTTTGGAAGTACTAGGAATCGACTAGCAAATACAAAGACCTTCAGTAAGTAGCACGGCTACCATGCAAAGTGACCAACCAAATTATGTATATGTCACTGGACATGACCACAAGAGTTTCACGGTGTGTGTTCGACGTTGACAGCTCATAATACGAGTCACAAATGGTCAGAGGGGGGAACAACGGTTTGGGAACACTAGGTATCGACTAGCAAGTACAAATACCTTCAATAAGTAGAGGCATGGTGTGGCTACCATGCACAGTGACCAACCAAAGTAGGCATATGTCACTGAACATGACCAAAGAATGTAACTATGTGTGGTCGAGGTGGATAACTCATAAACGAAGTCGTAAATGGTCACAGGGAGGAACAATGGTTTGGGATGACTAGGTATCAACTAGCAAGTACAATGACCTTTCATACGTAGTGGTACAGTGTGGGTGCCATGCACACTGACCAACCAAAGGAGGTATATGTCATTTATCATGACCAAAACGTTTCACTATGTGTGGTGAATGTTGACAACTCATAAGACGAGTCACAAACGGTCAGGGGGGGGGGGGAAACAATGGTTTGGAAACACTAGGTATCCACTAGCAAGTACACCGAACTTCAATCAGTCGTGGCACGGTGTGGCTACCATGCACAATGACAAAACACATTAGACATTGGAGTCTATCCATGACCAAAAGAATGTCACTGTGTGTGGTCAACGTTGACAACCCATAACATGAGTCACACACAATCGCAGGGGGAAACAACGGTTTGGAAATACTAGTTATCAACTAGCGAGTACAAAGACCTTCAATACGCAGTGGAACACTGTGTCTACCATGCACGATGAACAACCAAACTAGGCATATGTCACAGACCATGATTACAGAATTGTACTCTGTGTGGTCAATATTGACAACTCATAACACGAGTCACAGATGGTCAGAGGGGGAGACAATGGTTTCGGAATATTAGTATTCAACTAGCAAGTACAACGATCTTCAACAAGTAGTGGCACGGTGTGGCTAGCATACACAGTGACCAACCAAAGGATGCATACGTCACTGACTATGACCAAAGAAGTCCACTGTGTGTGGTCAACATTTACAACTCATAACACGAGTCACAAATGATCGGAGGGAGAGACAACGGTTTGGGAATCCTATGTATCGACTAGAAAAGACAAAGAACTTCAATACGTAGTGGCACGGTGTGGCTACTATGCACATCGAATAACCAAAATAGGCATGTGTCACCGACCATTACCATGGAATTTCAACATGGATGGTTAACGCTCCCAACCCATAACACAAGTCACAAATGGTCAGAGGGGGAAACAATGGTCTCGGAATATTAGTTTTCAACTAGCAAGGACAACGACCTTCAATAATTAGCAACACGGTGTGGCTACCATGCACAATAACCGACCAAAGTAGGCATATGTACTGCCTTTGACCAAACAAATCCGCTGTGTGTGGTCAACGTTGACAACAAATAATACAAGTCACCAATGGTCAGAGGGGGAAGCGATGGTTTAGGAACACCAAGTATCAACTAGCAAGCACAAGGACCTTCAATAAGTAGTAGCACAGTGTGGCTACCATGTACAATGACCAACCAAAGTAGGCATATGTCACTGACCATGACCAAAGAATGTCACTATGTGTGGTCAAATTTGACAACTCATAACACGAGTCACAAATGGTCAGATGGGGAAACAATGGTTTGTGAATACTAGTCATCAACTAGCAAGTACAAAGACATTCAATATGTAGTGGCACCGTGTGGCTACCATGCACAGTGACTAACCAAAGTATACATATGTCACTGACAAAGACCAAAGAATTTCACTTCATGTGGTCAACGTTGACAACTCACAACAAGAGTCACAGATAGTGAGAGGGGGTAACAATGGTTTGGGAACACTAGCTATCAGCTAGAAAGCACAAAGACCTTCAATACGTAGTGACACGGCGTGGCAGCCATGTACAGTGACAAACCAAATTACGCATATGCTACGAACCATACACAGAAGAATTCCACGGTGTGGTCAACGTTGAAACTGCATATGCTACTAACCATAAACAGAAGAATTTCACAGTGTGGTCAACGTTGAATTCTGTGCATAAACTCTGTGAATAAAATCTGTTAAAAAAAATGTGCATAAACGTTTTGCATATACTTCGTGCATAAACGTGGTGCATAAACTTTGTGTATAAACTATGTGGATAAACGTTGTGCATAAACTTTGTGTATAAACGTTGTGCAGAAACTTTGTGCATAAACGTTGTGCATAAAATTTGTGCATAAACTGTGGACATAAACGTTGTGCATAAACTTTGTGCATAAACTTTGTGCATAAACGTTGTGCATGAACTTTGTACAGAACCTTTGTGCATACAATTTGTACATAAACTTGGTGCATAAACGTTGTGCATATGCTTTGTGCATAAACTGTGTGCATGAACTTTGTGCATAAACATTGCGCATAAACTTTGTGCATAAACTTTGTGCATGAACTTTGTGCAAACACTTAGTGCATAAACTATGTGCATAAACTCTGTGCATAAACGTTGTGCATAAAATTTGTGCATAAACTTTGTGCATATACTCTTTGCAGAAACTTTCTGCATAAACGTTGTGCATAAACTTTGTGCATAAACTGTGGACATAAATGTTGTGCATAAACTTTGTGCATAAAAGTTGTGCATAGCCTTTGTGCATAAATGTTTTGAATAAATGTTGTGCATAAACTTCGTGCATAAACTTAGTGCGGAAACTTTGTGCATAAACTTTGTGCTTAGACTTTGTGGATAAACTTTGTGCGGAAACGTTTTGCATAAACGTTGTGCATGAGCTTTGTGCGGAAATTTGGTGCATAAACTCTGTGCATAAACGTTGCGCATAAACTTTGTGCATAGAATTTGTGGATAAGCTTTCTGTAGAAACGTTTTCCATAAACATTGTGCAAAAACATTGTGCATAAAGTGTGTGCATAACTTTGTACATAAACGTTGTGCATAACCTTGGTGCATAAACTTTGTGCATAAATGGTTTGCATAAACTTTGTACATATACCTTGTGCATAAACGTTGTGCATAAATGTTGTCCATAAACTTAGTAAATAACCATTGTGCATACACATTGTGCATACATGTTGTGCATAAACTTGGTGCATAAACTTTGTGCATAAACTTTGTGCATAAACTTTGTGCATAAACTTTGTGCATAAACTTTGTTCATAAACTTTGTGCATAAACTGTGTGGATAAACGTTGTGCATAAACTTTGTGCATAAACGTGATGCATAAAGGTTGTGCAGAAACGTTGTGCATAAACTATGTGCATCATTGTTGTGCATAAACTTTGTGCATAATTGTTTTTCTAAACTTTGTGCATAAACTTTGTGCATAAACCTTGTGCATATACTCTGTGAATAAAATTTGTGCATAAACTTTGTGCATAAACTTTGTGCATAAACTGTGGACATAAACTTTTTGTAAGAACTTGGTGCATAAACTTCGTCCATAAACTCTGTAAATAATATATTTGCATAAACTTTGTGCATAAACTTTGTGCATAAACTTGGTGCATAAACTTTGTGCAAAAACGTTGTGCATAAAGATTGTGCTCAAACGTTGTGCATACACTTTGTACATACACTTTGTGCATAAACTTTGTGCATAAACTTTGTGCATAAACATTGTGAATAAACTTTGTGCATAAACTTTGTGCATAAAGTTAGTGCATAATCTTTGTTCATAAGCTATGTGCATAAACTTTAGGCATAAACTTTGTGCATAAACTTGTGCATAAGCTGTGTGCATAACATTGTGCATAAACTTTGTGCATAAACTTGGTGCTTAAATTTTGTGCATAAACTCTGTGCAAAAATCTGTACATACCATTTGTGCATAAACGTTGTTTATAAACTTCGTGCATAAACTTGGTGCATGAACTTTGTGCACAAACTTTGTGAAACAACTTTGTGTATAAACTTTGTGCATAGACTTTGTGCAGAAACATTGTGCACAAACGTTGAACATGAACTTTGTGCATAAACTGTGGACATAAACATTGTGCATAAACTTTGTGCATAAACTTTGTGCATGAACTTTGTGCATAAACGTTCTGCATAAACAATGTGCATGAACTTTGTGCATAGACTATGTGCATAAACTTTGTGCAGACCCCTTGTGCATAAACCTTGTGCATAAACTTTGTGCACAAACTTTGTGCATAAACTCTGTGCATAAACTTTGTGCATAAACTTTGTGCATAAACTTCGTGCATAAACTTGGTGCATAAACCTTGTGCATAAACTTTGTGCATAAACGTTGTGCATTTATTCTGTGCAGAAACTTTGTGCAAAAATGCTGTGCATACACTTTGTGCATACATGTTTTGAATGAATGTTGTGCATAAACTCTGTGCACAAACTTTGCGCAGAAACTATGTGCATAAACTTTGTGCATAATCTTTGTGGATAAACGTTTTGCATAAAAATTTTGCATAAACGTTTTGCATAAACTTTGTGCATAAACTTTGCGCATAAACTCTGTGCATAAACTGTGGACATAAACGTTGTGCATAAACTTTGTGCATAAACTTTGTGCAAAAACGTTGTGCATGAACTTTGTACATAACCTTTGTGCATACACTTTGTACATAAACTTGGTGCATAAACGTTGTGCATATGCTTTGTGCATAAACTGTGTGTTTCAACTTTGTGCATAAACATTGTGCATAAAATTGGTGCATAAACTCTGTGCATATACTTTTTGCAGAAACTTTCTGCATAAACGTTGTGCATAAACTTTGTGCGTCAACTTTGGACATAAATGTTGTGCATAAACCTTGTGCATAAAAGTTGTGCATAGCCTTTGTGCATAAATGTTTTGAATGAATGTTGTGCATAAACTCCGTGCAGAAACTTTGTGCAGAAACTTTGTGCATAAACTTTGTGCATAAACTTTGTGGATAAACTTTGTGCGGAAACGCTTTGCATAACCGTTGTGCATGAACTTTGTGCGGAAACTCTGTGCATAAACTCTGTGCATAAACTTAGCGCATAAACTTTGTGTATAAAATTTGTGGATAAGCTTTCTGCAGAAACGTTTTGCATAAACATTGTGCCAAAACGTTGTGCATAAAGTGTGTGCATAATTTTGTACATAAACGTTGTGCATAACCTTGGTGCATAAACTTTGTGCATAAACAGTGTGCATAAACTTTGTACCTATACTTTGTGCATAAACGTTGTGCATAAATATTGTCCATAAACTTTGTGAATAACCATTGTGCATACACATTGTGCATACATGTTGTGCATAAACTTGGTGCATAAACTTTGTGCATAAACTTTGTGCATAAACTTTGTGCATAAACTTTGTTCATAAACTTTGTGCATTAACTGGGTGGATAAACCTTGTGCATAAACTTTGTGCATAAACGTGGTGCATAAAGGTTGTGCAGAAACGTTGTGCATAAATTATGTGCATAAATGTTGTGCATAAAATTTGTGCATAATTGTTTTTATTAACTTTGTGCATAAACTTCGTGCATAAACCTTGTGCATATACTCTGTGAATAAAATGTGTGCATAAACTTTGTGCATAAACTTTGTGCATAAACTGTGGACATAAACTTTGTGTATAAACTTGGTGCATAAACTTCGTCCATAAACTATGTAAACAATATCTTTGCATAAACTTTGTGCATAAACTTTGTGCATAAACTTGGTGCATAAACTTTGTGCAAAAACGTTGTGCATAAAATTTGTGCATAAACTTTGTGCATACACTTTGTACATACACTTTGTACATAAACTTTGTGCATAAACTTTGTGCATAAACTTTGTGAATAAACTATGTGCATAAACTTCGTGCATAAAGTTTGTGCATACTCTTTGTGCATAAGCTATGTGCATAAAATTTAGGCATAAAGTTTGTGGACACAGTTTATGCACCAAGTTTCTGGCCACTGTATTTCTGACCAGCGTGTTTCTGACCAGTGTGTTTCTGACCACAAACTTTGTGCATAAAGTTTCTGGCCACTGTTTTTCTGACCAGTGTGTTTCTGACCAGGGTGTTTCTGACCACCGTGTTTCTGACCAATGTGTTTCTGACTACTGTCTTTCTGACCAGTGTGTTTCTGACCAATGTGTTTCTGACCACTGTGTTTCTGATCAGTGTGTTTCTGGCCACTGTGTTTCTGACCACTGTGTTTCTGACCACTGTGTTTCTGACCAGTGTGTTTCTGACCACTGTGTTTCTGACCACTGTGTTTCTGGCCACTGTGTTTCTGACCAGTGTGTTTCTGACCATTGTGTTTCTGACCACTGTGTTTCTGACCACTGTGTTTCTGACCAGTGTGTTTCTGTCCAGTGTGTGTCTGACCAGTGTGTTTCTGACCACTGTGATTCTGACCACTGTGTTTCAAACCACTGTCTCTATGAGAAGTGTGTTTCTGACCACTGTGTTTCTGAGCAGTGTGTTTCTGAGCAGTGTATTTCTGACCACTGTGTTTCTGACCAGTGTGTTTCTGCCCACTGGGTTTCTGACCACAGTGTTTGGGACCACTGTGTTTCTGACCACTGTGTTTCTAACCAGTGTGTTTCTGACAAGTGAATTACTGACCAATGTGTCTCTGACCAGTGTGCTTCGCACAACTGTGTTTCACACCAGCGTGTTTCTGACCACTGTGTGTCCGACCATTGTGTTTCTGACCAGTGTGTTTCTGACCATTGTGTTTCTGACCAGTGTGTTTCTGACCACTGTGTTTCTGACCATTGTGTTTTTGACCACTGTGCTTATGACCACTATGTTTCTGACCAGTGTGTTTCTGACCAGTGTGTTTCTGACCAGTGTGTTTCTGACCACTATGTTTCTGACCAATGTGTTTCTGACTACTGTGTTTCTGACCTGTGTGTTTCTTACCACTGTGTTTCTGAACACTGTGTTTCTGACCACTGTGTTTCTGACCACTGTGTTTCGGACCAGTGTGTTTCTGACCAATTGTTTCTGACTATAGTGTTTCTGACCACTGTTCTTCTGACCAGTGTGTTTCTGACGACGGTGTTTCTTACCGGTGTGTTTCTGACCAGTGTGTTTCTGACCACTGTGTTTCTGACCAGTGTGTTTCTGACCACTGTGTTTCTGACCACTCTGTTTCTGACCACTGTGTTTCTGACCACTGTGTTTCTGACCACTGTGTTTCTGACCACTCTGTTTCTGACCACTGTGTTTCTGACCACTGTGTTTCTGACCACTGTGTTTCTGACCACTGTGTTTCTGACCAGTGTGTTTCTGACCAATGTGTTTCTGACCAGTGTGTTTCTGACCACTATGTTTTAACGACTGTGTTTCTGACCACTTTGTTTCTGACCACTATGTTTCTGACCAGTTTGTTTCGAACCAGTGTGTTTCTGACCAGTGTGTTTCTGACCACTTTGTTTCTGACCAGTGCGTTTCTGACCACTGTGTTTCTGACCAGTGTGTTTCTGACCACTGTGTTCTGACCTGTGTGTTTCAGACCAGTGTGTTTCCGATCAGTGTCTTTCTGACCACTGTGTTTGTGACCACTGTGTTTCTGACTACTGTGTTTGTGACCACTGTGTTTCTGACCACTCTGTTTCTGACGAATGTGTTTCTGACCAGTGTGTTTCTTACCACTGTGTTTCTGACCACTGTGCTTCTGACCACTGTGTTTCTGACCAGTGTGTTTCTTATCACTGTGTTTCTGACCAGTGTGTTTCTGACCAGTGTGTTTCTGACCAATGAGTTTCTGACCACCGTGTTTCTGACCAGTGTGTTTCTGACCAGTGTGTTTCTGACCACTGTGATTGTGACCACTGTGTTTCAAACCACTGTCTCTCTAACAAGTGTGTTTCTGGCCACTGTGTTTCTGACCAATGTGTTTCTGACCACTGTGTTTCTGACCACTGTGTTTCTGACCACTGTGTTTCTGACCACTGTGTTTCTGACCAGTGTGTTTCACACCACTGTGTTTCTAACCAGCCTGTTTCTGACCGATGTGTTTCTAACCATTGTGTTTCTCACCAGTGTGTTTCTGACCACCGTGTTTCTGAGCAGTGTGTATCTGACCACTGTGTTTCTGACCACTGTGTTTCCAACCACTGTGTTTATGACCACCGTGTTTCTGACCAGTGTGTTTCTGATCATTGTGTTTCAGACCAATGTGTGTCTGACCAGTGTGTTTCTGACCTGTGTGTTTCTGACCAGTGTGTTTCTGACCACTGTGTTTCTGACCAGTGTGTTTCTGACCACTGTGTTTCTGACCAGTGTGTTTCTGACCACTGTGTTTCTGACCATTGTGGTTCTGGCCAGTGTGATTCCGACCACTGTGTTTGTGACCAGTGTGTCTCTGATCACTGTGTTTCTGACCACTGTGTTTCTGACCATTGTGGTTCTGGCCAGTGTGATTCCGACCACTGTGTTTGTGACCAGTGTGTCTCTGATCACTGTGTTTCTGACCACTGTGTTTCTGACCATTGTGGTTCTGGCCAGTGTGATTCCGACCACTGTGTTTGTGACCAGTGTGTCTCTGATCACTGTGTTTCTGACCACTGTGTTTCTGACCATTGTGGTTCTGGCCAGTGTGATTCCGACCACTGTGTTTGTGACCAGTGTGTCTCTGATCACTGTGTTTCTGACCACTGTGTTTCTGACCATTGTGGTTCTGGCCAGTGTGATTCCGACCACTGTGTTTGTGACCAGTGTGTCTCTGATCACTGTGTTTCTGACCACTGTGTTTCTGACCATTGTGGTTCTGGCCAGTGTGATTCCGACCACTGTGTTTGTGACCAGTGTGTCTCTGATCACTGTGTTTCTGACCACTGTGTTTCTGACCATTGTGGTTCTGGCCAGTGTGATTCCGACCACTGTGTTTGTGACCAGTGTGTCTCTGATCACTGTGTTTCTGACCACTGTGTTTCTGACCATTGTGGTTCTGGCCAGTGTGATTCCGACCACTGTGTTTGTGACCAGTGTGTCTCTGATCACTGTGTTTCTGACCACTGTGTTTCTGACCACAGTGTTTCTGACCACTGTGTTTCTGACCAGTGTATTTCTGACCAGTGTGTTTCTGACCACTGTGTGTCTGACCAGTGTGTTTCTGACCTGTGTGTTTCTGACCAGTGTGTTTCTGACCACTGTGTTTCTGACCAGTGTGTTTCTGACCACTGTGTTTCTGACCAGTGTGTTTCTGACCACTGTGTTTCTGACCATTGTGGTTCTGGCCAGTGTGATTCCGACCACTGTGTTTGTGACCAGTGTGTCTCTGATCAATGTGTTTCTGACCACTGTGTTTCTGACCACCATGTTTCTGACCAGTATGTTTCTGACGACTGTGTTTCTGACCTGTGTGTTTTAGACCAGTGTGTTTTCGATCAGTGCCTTTCTGACCACTGTATTTCTGACCACTGTGTTTCTGACCACTGTGTTTCTGACCACTGTGTTTTTGACCACTTTGTTTCTGGCAAGTGTGTTTCTGGCCACTTTGTTTCTGACCGCTGTGTTTCTGAGCAATGTGTTTATGACCATTGTGTTTCTGACCAGTATGTTTCTGTCCACTGTGTTTCTGACCACTGTCTTTTTGACAGTTGTGTTTCTGACCAGTGTGTTTCTGACCAGTGTGTTTCTTACCAGTGTGTTTCTGACCACTGTGTTTCTGACCAGTTTGTTTCACACCACTGTGTTTATTGCCAGCCTGTTTCTGACCGATGTGTTTCTGAGCACTGTGTTTCTCACCCGTGTGTTTCTGACCACCGTGCTTCTGACCAGTGTGTCTCTGACCACTGTGTTTCTGACTACTGTGTTTCTGACCACTGTGTTTCTGACCAGTGTGTTTCTGATCATTGTGTTTCAGACCACTGTGTGTCTCACCAGTGTGTTTCTGACCAGTGTGTTTCTGACCA
>SZWC01018773.1:35448-52523 GCA_023375785.1 Penium margaritaceum | reverse complement strand
TGTGTTTCTGACCACTGTGTTTCTGACCACTGTGTTTCTGACCACTGTGTTTCTGACCACTGTGTTTTTTACCACTGTGTTTCTGACCACTATGTTTCTGACCACTATGTTTCTGACCACTGTGTTTCTGACCAGTGTGTTGATGATCACTATGTTTCTGACCAGTGTGTTTCTGACCATTGTGTTTCTGACCAGTGTGTTTCTAACCCCTGTATTTCTGACCAGAGTGTTTCTGACCAATGTGTTTCTGACCACTGTGTTTCTGACCGCTGGGTTTCTGACCACTGTGTTTCTGACCACTGTGTTTCTGACAAGTGTGTTTCTGACCAGTGTGTTTCTGACCAATGTGTTTCTGACCACTGTGTTTCTGACCGCTGGGTTTCTGACCACTGTGTTTCTGACCACTGTGTTTCTGACAAGTGTGTTTCTGACCAGTGTGTTTCTGACCACCGTGTTTCTGACCACTGTGTTTGTGATCTCTGTGTCTATAACCACTGTGTTTCTGACCATTGTGTCTCCGACCAGTGTGTTTCTGACCACTGTGTTTCAGACCACTGTGTTTCTGACCAGCGTGTTTCTGACCAGGATGTTTCTGACCACTGTGTTTCTGACCACTGTGTTTCTGACCACTGTGTTTCTGACCACTTGTTTCTGACCAGTTTTGTTTCTGACCACTGTGTTTCTGACCACTGTGTTTCTGACCACTATGTTTCTGACCACTGTGTTTCCGACCACTGTGTTCCTGACCAGTGTGTTTCTGACCACTGTGTTTCTGACTGCTATGTTTCTGACCACTGTTTTTCTGACCACTGTGTTTCTGACCACTGTGTTTCTGACCACTGTGTTTCTGACCAGCTTTTTTCTGACCAGTCTGTTTCCGAACACCGTGTTTCTGACCATTGTGTTTCTGACCACTGTGTTTTTGACCAGTGTGGTTCTGACCACTGTGTTTCTGACCAGTGTGTTTCTGACCGCTGTGTTTCTGACCACTGTGTTTCTGACCACTTTGTTTCTGACCAGTGTGTTTCTGACGACTGTGTTTCTGACCGCTGTGTTTCTGACCACTGTGTTTCTGACCACTTTGTTTCTGACCAGTGTGTTTCTGACGACTGTGTTTCTGACCGCTGTGTTTCTGACCACTGTGTTTCTGACCACTTTGTTTCTGACCAGTGTGTTTCTGACGACTGTGTTTCTGACCGCTGTGTTTCTGACCACTGTGTTTCTGACCACTTTGTTTCTGACCAGTGTGTTTCTGACGACTGTGTTTCTGACCGCTGTGTTTCTGACCACTGTGTTTCTGACCACTTTGTTTCTGACCAGTGTGTTTCTGACGACTGTGTTTCTGACCGCTGTGTTTCTGACCACTGTGTTTCTGACCACTTTGTTTCTGACCAGTGTGTTTCTGACGACTGTGTTTCTGACCGCTGTGTTTCTGACCACTGTGTTTCTGACCACTTTGTTTCTGACCAGTGTGTTTCTGACGACTGTGTTTCTGACCGCTGTGTTTCTGACCACTGTGTTTCTGACCACTTTGTTTCTGACCAGTGTGTTTCTGACGACTGTGTTTCTGACCGCTGTGTTTCTGACCACTGTGTTTCTGACCACTTTGTTTCTGACCAGTGTGTTTCTGACGACTGTGTTTCTGACCGCTGTGTTTCTGACCACTGTGTTTCTGACCACTTTGTTTCTGACCAGTGTGTTTCTGACGACTGTGTTTCTGACCGCTGTGTTTCTGACCACTGTGTTTCTGACCACTTTGTTTCTGACCAGTGTGTTTCTGACGACTGTGTTTCTGACCGCTGTGTTTCTGACCACTGTGTTTCTGACCACTTTGTTTCTGACCAGTGTGTTTCTGACGACTGTGTTTCTGACCGCTGTGTTTCTGACCACTGTGTTTCTGACCACTTTGTTTCTGACCAGTGTGTTTCTGACGACTGTGTTTCTGACCGCTGTGTTTCTGACCACTGTGTTTCTGACCACTTTGTTTCTGACCAGTGTGTTTCTGACGACTGTGTTTCTGACCGCTGTGTTTCTGACCACTGTGTTTCTGACCACTTTGTTTCTGACCAGTGTGTTTCTGACGACTGTGTTTCTGACCGCTGTGTTTCTGACCACTGTGTTTCTGACCACTTTGTTTCTGACCAGTGTGTTTCTGACGACTGTGTTTCTGACCGCTGTGTTTCTGACCACTGTGTTTCTGACCACTTTGTTTCTGACCAGTGTGTTTCTGACGACTGTGTTTCTGACCGCTGTGTTTCTGACCACTGTGTTTCTGACCACTTTGTTTCTGACCAGTGTGTTTCTGACGACTGTGTTTCTGACCGCTGTGTTTCTGACCACTGTGTTTCTGACCACTTTGTTTCTGACCAGTGTGTTTCTGACGACTGTGTTTCTGACCGCTGTGTTTCTGACCACTGTGTTTCTGACCACTTTGTTTCTGACCAGTGTGTTTCTGACGACTGTGTTTCTGACCGCTGTGTTTCTGACCACTGTGTTTCTGACCACTTTGTTTCTGACCAGTGTGTTTCTGACGACTGTGTTTCTGACCGCTGTGTTTCTGACCACTGTGTTTATGACCACTGTGGTTCTGACCACTGTGTTTCAGACCACTGTGTTTCTGACCACTGTGTTTTTGACCAGTGTGGTTCTGACCACTGTGTTTCTGACCAGGGTGTTTCTGACCACTCTGTTTCTGACCAGTGTGTTTCTGACCAGTGTGTTTCTGACCAGTGTGTTTCTAACCAGTGTGTTTCTAACCAGTGTGTTTCTGACCACTTTGTTTCTGACCAGTGTGTTTCTGACGACTGTGTTTCTGACCACTCTGTTTCTGACCACTGTGTTTCTGACCATTGTGTTTCTGACCAGTGTGTTTTTTACCAGTGTTTTTCTGACCACTGTGTTTTTTAGCACTGTGTTTCTTTTCACTGTGTTTGTGACCACTGTGTTTCTGACCACTGTGTTTCTGACCAGTGTGTTTCTTACCTGTGTGTTTCTGACCACTGTGTTTCTGACCAGTGTTTCTTGCCACTGTGTTTCCGATCAGTGTGTTTCTGACGACTGTGTTTCTGACAAGTGTGTTTCTAACCACTGTGTTTGTGACCACTCTATTTCTGACAACTGTGTTTCTGACAACTGTGTTTCTGACCACTGTGTTTCTGATCACTCTGTCTCTGACCAGTGTGTTTCTAACCACTGTGTTTCTGACCACTGTGTTTCTGACCACTGTGTTTCTGACCACTGTGTTTCTGACCAATGTGTTTCTGACCAGTGTGTTTCTGACCAGTGTGTTTCTGACCACTGTGTTTCTGACCACTGTGTTTCTGACCAACGTGTAACTGACCAGAGTGTTTCTGATCACTGTGTTTCTGACCACAATGATTCTGACCACTGTGTTTCTGACCACTGTGTTTCTGACCAGTGTGTTTCTGACCAGTGTGTTTCTGACCACTGTGTTTCCGACCACTGTGCTTCTGACCAGTGTGTTTCTGACCACTGTTTTTCTCACCACTGTGTTTCCGACCACTGTGTTTCCGACCAGTGTGTTCTGACCACTGTGTTTCTGACCAGTGTGTTTCTGACCAGGGTGTTTGTGACCACTGTGTTTCTGACCAAAGTCTTTCTGACCCCTGTATTTCTGACCACTGTGTTTTTTGACCACCGTGTTTCTGACCAGTGTGTTTCTGACCAGTGTGTTTATCACCACTGTGTTTCTGACCAGCGTGTTTCTGACCAGTGTGTTTCTGACCAGTGTGTTTCTGACCACTGTGTTTCTGACCACTGTGTTTCTGACCACTGTGTTTCTGACCCTTGTGTTTCTGACCACTGTGTTTGTGACCACTGTGTTTCTGACCACTGTGTTTCTGACCAGCGTGTTTCTGACCACTGTGTTTCTGACCGCTGTGTTTCTGCCCACTGTGTTTCTGACCACTGTGTTTATGACCAGTGTGTTTCTGACCACCCTGTTTCTAACCACTGTGTTTCTGACCACAGTGTTTCTGACCACCGTGTTTCTGACCACTGTGTTTCTGACCGCTGTGTTTCTGCCCACTGTGTTTCTGACCACTGTGTTTATGACCAGTGTGTTTCTGACCACCCTGTTTCTAACCACTGTGTTTCTGACCACAGTGTTTCTGACCACCGTGTTTCTGACCACTGTGTTTCTGACCGCTGTGTTTCTGCCCACTGTGTTTCTGACCACTGTGTTTATGACCAGTGTGTTTCTGACCACCCTGTTTCTAACCACTGTGTTTCTGACCACAGTGTTTCTGACCACCGTGTTTCTGACCACTGTGTTTCTGACCGCTGTGTTTCTGCCCACTGTGTTTCTGACCACTGTGTTTATGACCAGTGTGTTTCTGACCACCCTGTTTCTAACCACTGTGTTTCTGACCACAGTGTTTCTGACCACCGTGTTTCTGACCACTGTGTTTCTGACCGCTGTGTTTCTGCCCACTGTGTTTCTGACCACTGTGTTTATGACCAGTGTGTTTCTGACCACCCTGTTTCTAACCACTGTGTTTCTGACCACAGTGTTTCTGACCACCGTGTTTCTGACCACTGTGTTTCTGACCGCTGTGTTTCTGCCCACTGTGTTTCTGACCACTGTGTTTATGACCAGTGTGTTTCTGACCACCCTGTTTCTAACCACTGTGTTTCTGACCACAGTGTTTCTGACCACCGTGTTTCTGACCACTGTGTTTCTGACCGCTGTGTTTCTGCCCACTGTGTTTCTGACCACTGTGTTTATGACCAGTGTGTTTCTGACCACCCTGTTTCTAACCACTGTGTTTCTGACCACAGTGTTTCTGACCACCGTGTTTCTGACCACTGTGTTTCTGACCGCTGTGTTTCTGCCCACTGTGTTTCTGACCACTGTGTTTATGACCAGTGTGTTTCTGACCACCCTGTTTCTAACCACTGTGTTTCTGACCACAGTGTTTCTGACCACCGTGTTTCTGACCACTGTGTTTCTGACCGCTGTGTTTCTGCCCACTGTGTTTCTGACCACTGTGTTTATGACCAGTGTGTTTCTGACCACCCTGTTTCTAACCACTGTGTTTCTGACCACAGTGTTTCTGACCACCGTGTTTCTGACCACTGTGTTTCTGACCGCTGTGTTTCTGCCCACTGTGTTTCTGACCACTGTGTTTATGACCAGTGTGTTTCTGACCACCCTGTTTCTAACCACTGTGTTTCTGACCACAGTGTTTCTGACCACCGTGTTTCTGACCACTGTGTTTCTGACCGCTGTGTTTCTGCCCACTGTGTTTCTGACCACTGTGTTTATGACCAGTGTGTTTCTGACCACCCTGTTTCTAACCACTGTGTTTCTGACCACAGTGTTTCTGACCACCGTGTTTCTGACCACTGTGTTTCTGACCGCTGTGTTTCTGCCCACTGTGTTTCTGACCACTGTGTTTATGACCAGTGTGTTTCTGACCACCCTGTTTCTAACCACTGTGTTTCTGACCACAGTGTTTCTGACCACCGTGTTTCTGACCACTGTGTTTCTGACCGCTGTGTTTCTGCCCACTGTGTTTCTGACCACTGTGTTTATGACCACAGTGTTTCTGACCGCCGTGTTTCTGATCACTGTGTTTCTGACCACTGCGTTTCTGACCATTGTATTTCTGACCCCTGTGTTTCTGACCACTGTGTTTCTGACCACTGTGTTTCTGACCAGTGTGTTTCTGACCACTGTGTTTCTGAGCAGTATGTTTCTGACCTGTGTGTTTCCGACCAGTGTGTTTCTGACCAGATTGTTTCTGACCAGTGTGTTTCTGACCACTGTGTTTCTGACCACTTTTTTTCAGACTATTGTGTTTCTGACCACTTCGTTTCGGACCACAATGTTTCTGACCACTGTGTTTTTGACCACAGTGTTTCTGACCACCATTTTTCTGACCACTGTGTTTCTGACCAGTGTGTTTCTGACCAGTGTGCTTCTGTACACTGTGTTTCTGACCAGTGTGTTTCTGACCACCGTGTTTCTGACCAGTGTGTTTCTGACCAGTGTGTGTCTGACCACTGTGTTTTGAGCAGTGTGTTTCTGACCAGTGTGTTCTGACCAGTGTGTTTCTGCCCACTGTGTTTCTGAACACTGTGTTCCTGACCCCTGTGTTTCTGACTAGTGTGTTTCTGACCACTGTGTTTCTGACCATTGTGTTTCTGACCACTGTGTTTCTGACCACTGTGTTTCTGACCACTGTGTTTCTGATCACTGTGCATCTGACCAGTGTGTTTCTGACCAGTGTATTTCTGACCTCTGTGTTTCGTACCTGTGTGTTTCTGACCAGTGTGTCTCTGACTTGTGTGTTTATGTCAAGTGTGTTTCTGACCACTGTGTTTCTGACCAATGTGTTTCTGACCCGTGTGTTTCTGACCCGTGTGTTTCTGTCCTGTGTGTTTCTTACCACTGTGTTTCTGACCAATGTGTTTTTGACCACTGTATTTCTGAACAGTTTGATTCTGACCACTGTGTTTTTGACCCGTGTGTTTCTGACCAGTGTGTTTCTGACCACTGAGTTTTTGACCAGTGTATTTCTGACGAGTGTGTTTCTGACCAGTGTCTTTCTGACCACTGTGTTTGTGACCAAGGTGTTTTTGACCACTGTGTTTCTGACCACCGTGTTTCTGACCACTGTGTTTCGGATCAGTCTCTTTCTGACCCCTGTGTTTCTGACCACTGAGTTTTTGACCAGTGTATTTCTGACGAGTGTGTTTCTGACCAGTGTCTTTCTGACCACTGTGTTTGTGACCAAGGTGTTTTTGACCACTGTGTTTCTGACCACCGTGTTTCTGACCACTGTGTTTCGGATCAGTCTCTTTCTGACCCCTGTGTTTCTGACCACTGAGTTTTTGACCAGTGTATTTCTGACGAGTGTGTTTCTGACCAGTGTCTTTCTGACCACTGTGTTTGTGACCAAGGTGTTTTTGACCACTGTGTTTCTGACCACCGTGTTTCTGACCACTGTGTTTCGGATCAGTCTCTTTCTGACCCCTGTGTTTCTGACCACTGAGTTTTTGACCAGTGTATTTCTGACGAGTGTGTTTCTGACCAGTGTCTTTCTGACCACTGTGTTTGTGACCAAGGTGTTTTTGACCACTGTGTTTCTGACCACCGTGTTTCTGACCACTGTGTTTCGGATCAGTCTCTTTCTGACCCCTGTGTTTCTGACCACTGAGTTTTTGACCAGTGTATTTCTGACGAGTGTGTTTCTGACCAGTGTCTTTCTGACCACTGTGTTTGTGACCAAGGTGTTTTTGACCACTGTGTTTCTGACCACCGTGTTTCTGACCACTGTGTTTCGGATCAGTCTCTTTCTGACCCCTGTGTTTCTGACCACTGAGTTTTTGACCAGTGTATTTCTGACGAGTGTGTTTCTGACCAGTGTCTTTCTGACCACTGTGTTTGTGACCAAGGTGTTTTTGACCACTGTGTTTCTGACCACCGTGTTTCTGACCACTGTGTTTCGGATCAGTCTCTTTCTGACCCCTGTGTTTCTGACCACTGAGTTTCTGACCACTGTGTTTCTAACCACAGTGTTTCTGACCCCTGTGATTCTGACCACTGTGTTTCTGACTACTGTGTTTCTGACCATTGTGTTTCTGACCACTGTGTTTCTGACCACTGTGTTTCTGACCACTGTGTTTCTGACCACTGTGTTGCTGACCACTGTGTTTCTGACCAGTGTGTTTCCAACTTGTTTTTTTCTGATCAGTGTGTTTCTGACCAGTGTGTTTCTGACCAGTGTGATTCTGACCACTGTGTTTCTGACCATTGTGTTTCTGACCACTGTGTTTCTGACCAAAGAGTTTCTGTCCAGTGTCTTTCTGACCACTGTGTTTGTGACCAAGGTGTTTTTGACCACTGTGTTTCTGACCACTGTGTTTCTGACCATTGTGTTTCTGACCACTGTGTTTCTGACCAAAGAGTTTCTGTCCAGTGTCTTTCTGACCACTGTGTTTGTGACCAAGGTGTTTTTGACCACTGTGTTTCTGACCAGTTTGATTTTGACCACTGTGTCTCTGACCACTATGTTTCTGACCACTGTGTCTCTGACCACTGTGTTTCTGAACTGTGTGTTTCTGACCAGTGTGTTCCTGACCACTGTTTCTGACCACTGTGTTTCTGACCACTGTGTTTTTGACCACTGCGCTTCTGACCATTGTGTTTCTGACCATTGTGTTTCTGACCACTGTGTTTCTGACCACTGTATTGTTAACCAGTGTGTTTCTGACCACTGTGTTTCTCACCACTGTGTTTCCGACCACTGTGTTTCTGACCACAGTGTTTCTGACCACTGTGCTTCTGACCAGTGTGTTTGTGACCAGTGTGTCTGTGACCACCGTGTTTCTGACTAGTGTCTTTCTGACCCCTGTGTTTCTGACCACTGAGTTTCTGACCACTGATTTTCTGACCAGTGTGTTTCTGACCAGTGTGTTTCTCACCACTGTGTTTCTGACCAGTGTGTTTCTGACCAGTGTGTTTCTGACCACTGAGTTTCTGACCACTGATTTTCTGACCAGTGTGTTTCTGACCAGTGTGTTTCTCACCACTGTGTTTCTGACCAGTGTGTTTCTGACCAGTGTGTTTCTGACCACTCAGTTTCTGACCACTGTGTTTCTGACCAGTGTGTTTCTGACCACTGTGTTGCTGACCACTGTGTTTCTGACCACTCCGTTTCTGACAAGTGTATTTGTGACCCATGTGTTTCTGACCACTGTGTTTCTGACCACTGCATTTCTAACCAGTGTGTTTCTGACCTCTGTGTTTCTGACCACTGTATTTCTGAGAAGTGTGTTTCTGAGCAGTGTGTTTCTGACCAGTGTGTTTCTGACCATTGTGTTTCTGACCAGTGCGTTTCTGACCACTGTGTTTCTGACCACTGTGTTTCTGACCACTGAGTTTCTGACCAGTGTGTTTCTTACCACTGTGTTTCTGACCACTGTGTTTCTGACCTCTGTGTTTCTGACCACTGTATTTCTGAGTAGTGTGTTTCTGAGCAGTGTGTTTCTGACCAGTGTGTTTCCGACCATTGTGTTTCTGACCAGTGCGTTTCTGACCACTGTGTTTCTGACCACTGTGTTTCTGGCCACTGTGTTTCTGACCACTGTGTTTCTGACCACTGTGCTTATGACCAGTATGTTTCTCACCAGTGTGTTTCTCTCATTGTTTTTTCTGACCAATGTGTTTCTGACCATTGTGTTTCTGACCACTTTATTTCTTACCACTGTGTTTGTGACCACTGTGTTTCTACCCACTGTGTTTCTGACCACTGTGTTTCTGAACAGTGTGTTTCTGCTAGGGGTGTTTCCAACCTGTTTTTTCTGACCAGTGTGTTTCTGACCAGTGTGTTTCTGACCGGTGTGATTGTGACCACTGTGTTTCTGACCATTGTGTTTGTGACCAGTGTGTTTCTAACCACTGTCTTTCTGACCACTGTGTTTATGACCATTGAGTTTCTGACTACTGTCTTTATGACCACTGTGTTTCTGACCACTGTGTTTCTGACCACTGTGTTGCTGAACACTGTGTTTCTGACCAGTGTGTTTCTGACCAGTGTGTTTCTGACCAGTGTGATTCTGACCACTGTGTTTCTGACCATTGTGTTTCCAACCACCGTGTTTCTGACCAAAGAGTTTCTGTCCAGTGTCTTTCTGACCACTGTGTTTCTGACCAATGTGTTTTTGACCACTGTGTTTCTGACCAGTTTGATTGTGACCACTGTGTCTCTGACCACCATGTTTCTGACCACTGTGTCTCTGACCACTGTGTTTCTGAACTGTGTGTTTTTGACCAGTCTGTTTCTGACCACTGTGTTTCTGACCAGTTTGATTGTGACCACTGTGTCTCTGACCACCATGTTTCTGACCACTGTGTCTCTGACCACTGTGTTTCTGAACTGTGTGTTTTTGACCAGTCTGTTTCTGACCACTGTTTCTGACCACTGTGTTTCTGACCACTGTGTTTTTGACCACTGCGCTTCTGACCATTGTGTTTCTGACCATTGTGTTTCTCACCACTGTGTTTCTGACCACTGTATTATTAACCAGTGTGTTTCTGACCACTGTGTTTCTCACCACTGTGTTTCCGACCACTGTGTTTCTGACCACTGTGTTTCTGACCACTGTGCTTCTGACCAGTGTGTTTCTGACCAGTGTGTTTCTCACCACTGTGTTTCTGACCACTGTATTATTAACCAGTGTGTTTCTGACCACTGTGTTTCTCACCACTGTGTTTCCGACCACTGTGTTTCTGACCACTGTGTTTCTGACCACTGTGCTTCTGACCAGTATGTTTCTGACCAGTGTGTCTGTTACCACCGTGTTTCTGACTAGTATCTTTCTGACCCCTGTGTTTCTGAACACTGAGTGTCTGACCACTGATTTTCTGACCAGTGTGTTTCTGACCAGTGTGTTTCTCACCACTGTGTTTCTGACCAGTGTGTTTCTGACCAGTGTGTTTCTGACCACACAGTTTCTGACCACTGTGTTTCTGACCAGTGTGTTTCTGACCACTGTGTTGCTGACCACTGTGTTTCTGACCACTCCGTTTCTGACAAGTGTATTTGTGACCCATGTGTTTCTGACCACTGTGTTTCTGACCACTGCATTTCTAACCAGTGTGTTTCTGATATCTGTGTTTCTGACCACTGTGTTTCTGACCAGTGTGTTTCTGACCAGTGTGTTTCTCACCACTGTGTTTCTGACCAGTGTGTTTCTTACCACGGTGTTACTGACCACTTTGTTTAAGACAGCTGTGTTTAAGACCACTGTGTTTCTGACCACTATGTTTCTAACCACGGTGTTTCTGACCACTGTGTTTCTGACCACACAGTTTCTGACCACTGTGTCTCTGACCAGTGTGTTTCTGACCACTGTGTTGCTGACCACTGTGTTTCTGACCACTGTCTTTCTGACCACTGTGTTTCGGACCAGTGTGTTTCGGACCAGTGTGTTTCTGACCAGTGTGTTTCTCACCACTGTGTTTCTGACCAGTGTGTTTCTTACCACGGTGTTACTGACCACTTTGTTTAAGACAGCTGTGTTTAAGACCACTGTGTTTCTGACCACTATGTTTCTAACCACGGTGTTTCTGACCACTGTGTTTCTGACCACTGTGTTTCTGACCACTGTGTTTCTGACCACTGTGTTTCTGACCACTGTGTTTCTGACCACTGTGCTTATGACCAGTATGTTTCTCACCAGTGTGTTCCTCTCATTGTTTTTTCTGACCAATGTGTTTCTGACCATTGTGTTTCTGACCACTTTATTTCTTACCACTGTGTTTGTGACCACTGTGTTTCTACCCACTGTGTTTCTGACCACTGTGTTTCTGAACAGTGTGTTTCTGCTAGGGGTGTTTCCAACCTGTTTTTTCTGACCAGTGTGTTTCTGACCAGTGTGTTTCTGACCAGTGTGATTGTGACCACTGTGTTTCTGACCACTGTGTTTCTGACCACGGTGTTTCTGACCAAAGAGTTTCTGTCTAGTGTCTTTCTGACCACTGTGTTTCTGACCAATGTGTTTTTGACCACTGTGTTTCTGACCAGTTTGATTCTGACCACTGTGTTTCGGACCACTATGTTTCTGACCACTGTGTCTCTAACCACTGTGTTTCTGAACTGTGTGTTTCTGACCAGTGTGTTTCTGACCACTGTTTCTGACCACTGTGTTTCTGACCATTGTGTTTCTGACCACTGTGTTTCTGACCACTGTGTTATTAACCAGTGTGTTTCTGACCACTGTGTTTCCCACCACCGTGTTTCCGACCACTGTGTTTCTGACCACTGTCTTTTTGACCACTGTGCTTCTGACCAGTATGTTTCTGACCAGTGTGTCTGTGACAACCGTGTTTCTGACCAGTGTCTTTCTGACCCCTGTGTTTCTGACCACTGAGTTTGTGACCACTGATTTTCTGACCAGTGTCTTTCGGACCGGTGTGTTTCTCACCACGGTGTTTCTGACAAGTGTGTTTCTGACCAGTGTGTTTCTGACCACTCTTATTCGGACCACTGTGTTTCTGACCACCGTGTTTCTGACCACTGTGTTGCTCACCACTGTGTTTCTGACCACTCCATTTCTGACAAGTGTATTTGTGACCCATGTGTTTCTGACCACTGTGTTTCTGACCACTGTGTTTCTGACCACTGTATTTCTGACCACTGTGTTTCTGACTACTGTGTTTCTGACCACTGTGTTTCCGACCAGTGTGTTTCTGACAAGCGTGTTTCTGACCACTGTATTTCTGACCACTGTGTTTCTGACTACTGTGTTTCTGACCACTGTGTTTCCGACCAGTGTGTTTCTGACAAGCGTGTTTCTGACCACTGTATTTCTGACCACTGTGTTTCTGACTACTGTGTTTCTGACCACTGTGTTTCCGACCAGTGTGTTTCTGACAAGCGTGTTTCTGACCACTGTATTTCTGACCACTGTGTTTCTGACTACTGTGTTTCTGACCACTGTGTTTCCGACCAGTGTGTTTCTGACAAGCGTGTTTCTGACCACTGTATTTCTGACCACTGTGTTTCTGACTACTGTGTTTCTGACCACTGTGTTTCCGACCAGTGTGTTTCTGACAAGCGTGTTTCTGACCACTGTATTTCTGACCACTGTGTTTCTGACTACTGTGTTTCTGACCACTGTGTTTCCGACCAGTGTGTTTCTGACAAGCGTGTTTCTGACCACTGTATTTCTGACCACTGTGTTTCTGACTACTGTGTTTCTGACCACTGTGTTTCCGACCAGTGTGTTTCTGACAAGCGTGTTTCTGACCACTGTATTTCTGACCACTGTGTTTCTGACTACTGTGTTTCTGACCACTGTGTTTCCGACCAGTGTGTTTCTGACAAGCGTGTTTCTGACCACTGTATTTCTGACCACTGTGTTTCTGACTACTGTGTTTCTGACCACTGTGTTTCCGACCAGTGTGTTTCTGACAAGCGTGTTTCTGACCACTGTATTTCTGACCACTGTGTTTCTGACTACTGTGTTTCTGACCACTGTGTTTCCGACCAGTGTGTTTCTGACAAGCGTGTTTCTGACCACTGTATTTCTGACCACTGTGTTTCTGACTACTGTGTTTCTGACCACTGTGTTTCCGACCAGTGTGTTTCTGACAAGCGTGTTTCTGACCACTGTATTTCTGACCACTGTGTTTCTGACTACTGTGTTTCTGACCACTGTGTTTCCGACCAGTGTGTTTCTGACAAGCGTGTTTCTGACCACTGTATTTCTGACCACTGTGTTTCTGACTACTGTGTTTCTGACCACTGTGTTTCCGACCAGTGTGTTTCTGACAAGCGTGTTTCTGACCACTGTATTTCTGACCACTGTGTTTCTGACTACTGTGTTTCTGACCACTGTGTTTCCGACCAGTGTGTTTCTGACAAGCGTGTTTCTGACCACTGTATTTCTGACCACTGTGTTTCTGACTACTGTGTTTCTGACCACTGTGTTTCCGACCAGTGTGTTTCTGACAAGCGTGTTTCTGACCACTGTATTTCTGACCACTGTGTTTCTGACTATTGTGTTTCTGACCACTGTGTGTTTGACCAGTGTGTATCTGACCAGTGTGTTTCTGACCAGTGTGATTCTGACCACTGTGTTTCTGACCATTGTGTTTCTGACCACGGGGTGTCTGACCACTGTGTTTCTGACCACTGTGTTTCTGACCACTGTGTTTCTGACCAGTGTGTTTATGACCAGTGTGTTACTGACCTGTGTATTCCTGACCATTGTGTTTCTGACCACTGTGTTTATGACCACTGTGTTTCTGACCACTGTGTTTCCGACCACTGTGTTTCTGGCCACTGTGTTTCTGACCAATGTGTTTCTGATTAGTGTGTTTCTGACCACTGTCTTTCTGACCACGGTGTTTCTGACCACTGTGTTTCTGACTACTGTGTTTCTGACCACTGTGTTTCCGACCATTTTGTTTCTGACCATTGTGTTTCTGACCACTGTGTTTCTGACCAGTGTGTTTATGACCAGTGCGTTTCTGACCAGTGTATTCCCGACCACTGTGTTTCTGACCACTGTGTTTCTGACCACTGTGTTTCTGACCTGTGTACTTCTGATCACTGTGTTTCTGAGCAGTGTGTTACTAACCAGTGTGTTTCTGACAGGTGTGTTTCTGACCACTGTGTTTCTGACAACTGTGTTTCTGACCAGTGTGTTTCTGACCAATGTGTTTCTGACCACTGTGTTTATGACCAGTGTGTTTCTGACCAGTGTGTTCTGACCACTGTTTTTCTGACGAGTGTGTTTCTGACCAGTGTGTTTCTGACCAGTGTGTTCTGACCACTGTTTTTCTGACGAGTGTGTTTCTGACCCCTGTGTTTCTGACCACTGTGTTTCTGACCACTGTGTTTTTGACCAGTGTGATTCTGACCATTGTGTTTCTGACCACTGTGTTTCTGACCACTGTGTTTCTGACTATTGTGTTTCTGACCACTGTGTTTTTACCACTGTGTATCTGACCAGTGTGTTTCTGACCAGTGTCTTTCTGACCACTGTGTTTCTGACCACTGTGTTTCTGACCAGTGTGTTTCTGACCACTGTGTTTCTGACCAGTGTGTTTATGACCACTGTGTTTATGACCAGTGTGTTTCTGACCACTGTCTTTCTGACCACTGTGTTTCTGACCACTGTGTTTCTGACTACTGTGTTTCTGACCACTGTGTTTCTGACCACTGTATTTCTGACCGGTGTATTTATGACCACTGTGTTTCTGACCGGTGTGTTTCTGACCACTGTGTTTCTGACCACTGTGTTCCTGACCAGTGCGTTTTTGACCACTGTGTTTCTAACCATTGTCTTTCTGACCACTGTGTTTATGACCACTGTGTTTCTGACCAGTGTGTTTCGGACCAATGTGTTTCTCACCACTGTGTTTATGACCACTTTGTTTCTGACGAGTGTGTTTCTGACCAGTGTATTTCAGACCAATGTGTTTCTGACCACTGTGTTTCTGACCATTGTGCTTCTGACCACTGTGTTTCTGACCAGTGTGTATCTGACCAGTGTTTTTCTGACCAGTGTGTTTCTGACCACTGTGTTTCTGACCACTGTGTTTCTGACCATTGTGCTTCTGACCACTGTGTTTCTGACCAGTGTGTTTATGACCAGTGCGTTTCTGACCAGTGTATTCCCGACCACTGTGTTTCTGACCACTGTGTTTCTTACCCTTGTGTCTATGACCAGTGTGTTTCTGTCCAGTGCGTTTCTGACCAGTGTACTTCTGACCACTGTGTTTCTGACCAGTGTGTTTATGACCAGTGCGTTTCTGACCAGTGTATTCCCGACCACTGTGTTTCTGACCACTGTGTTTCTTACCCTTGTGTCTATGACCAGTGTGTTTCTGTCCAGTGCGTTTCTGACCAGTGTACTTCTGACCACTGTGTTTCTGACCAGTGTGTTTATGACCAGTGCGTTTCTGACCAGTGTATTCCCGACCACTGTGTTTCTGACCACTGTGTTTCTTACCCTTGTGTCTATGACCAGTGTGTTTCTGTCCAGTGCGTTTCTGACCAGTGTACTTCTGACCACTGTGTTTCTGACCAGTGTGTTTATGACCAGTGCGTTTCTGACCAGTGTATTCCCGACCACTGTGTTTCTGACCACTGTGTTTCTTACCCTTGTGTCTATGACCAGTGTGTTTCTGTCCAGTGCGTTTCTGACCAGTGTACTTCTGACCACTGTGTTTCTGACCAGTGTGTTTATGACCAGTGCGTTTCTGACCAGTGTATTCCCGACCACTGTGTTTCTGACCACTGTGTTTCTTACCCTTGTGTCTATGACCAGTGTGTTTCTGTCCAGTGCGTTTCTGACCAGTGTACTTCTGACCACTGTGTTTCTGACCAGTGTGTTTATGACCAGTGCGTTTCTGACCAGTGTATTCCCGACCACTGTGTTTCTGACCACTGTGTTTCTTACCCTTGTGTCTATGACCAGTGTGTTTCTGTCCAGTGCGTTTCTGACCAGTGTACTTCTGACCACTGTGTTTCTGACCAGTGTGTTTATGACCAGTGCGTTTCTGACCAGTGTATTCCCGACCACTGTGTTTCTGACCACTGTGTTTCTTACCCTTGTGTCTATGACCAGTGTGTTTCTGTCCAGTGCGTTTCTGACCAGTGTACTTCTGACCACTGTGTTTCTGACCAGTGTGTTTATGACCAGTGCGTTTCTGACCAGTGTATTCCCGACCACTGTGTTTCTGACCACTGTGTTTCTTACCCTTGTGTCTATGACCAGTGTGTTTCTGTCCAGTGCGTTTCTGACCAGTGTACTTCTGACCACTGTGTTTCTGACCAGTGTGTTTATGACCAGTGCGTTTCTGACCAGTGTATTCCCGACCACTGTGTTTCTGACCACTGTGTTTCTTACCCTTGTGTCTATGACCAGTGTGTTTCTGTCCAGTGCGTTTCTGACCAGTGTACTTCTGACCACTGTGTTTCTGACCAGTGTGTTTATGACCAGTGCGTTTCTGACCAGTGTATTCCCGACCACTGTGTTTCTGACCACTGTGTTTCTTACCCTTGTGTCTATGACCAGTGTGTTTCTGTCCAGTGCGTTTCTGACCAGTGTACTTCTGACCACTGTGTTTCTGACCAGTGTGTTTATGACCAGTGCGTTTCTGACCAGTGTATTCCCGACCACTGTGTTTCTGACCACTGTGTTTCTTACCCTTGTGTCTATGACCAGTGTGTTTCTGTCCAGTGCGTTTCTGACCAGTGTACTTCTGACCACTGTGTTTCTGACCAGTGTGTTTATGACCAGTGCGTTTCTGACCAGTGTATTCCCGACCACTGTGTTTCTGACCACTGTGTTTCTTACCCTTGTGTCTCTGACCAGTGTGTTTCTGTCCAGTGTGTTTCCGACCCATGTACTTCTGACCACTGTATTTCTGACGACTGTGTTTCTGACCACTGTGTTTCTGACCAGTGTGTTTCTGACCAGTGCGTTTCTGACCACTGTATTTCTGACCAGTGTGTTTCTGACCAGTGTGTTTCTGACCACTGTGTTTCTGACCACTTTGTGTCTGACCACTGTGTTTGTGACCAGTGTGT
>SZWC01018773.1:0-18645 GCA_023375785.1 Penium margaritaceum | reverse complement strand
TGGAGAGACCTGCCTCCTTGTCTGTCCAACGGCTTTTCTTGTGGAATGTGACGTTGCGACTCCGCACAATCTGCTGCCTCCTTGGGTCAAAGAGCCGGTATGCCTTGCTTCCGATCTCATATCCAAGGAAAATACACCGGCGGATACGCGGGTCCAGGTTGCTGCGTCCCTCACGTGCCTGCACCATTGCATGTGCAACACAACCAAACGTACAGAGGTAACCCACCGCCGGCTTCCTCCGGCTGCACATCTCTTGTGGCATCTTCCACGCCTTGCTCTGTTGTCCTTCAGCGGCTTGGTCGGCATGAGATTCATGATGTGCGCAGCTGTCCTTGGCGCCTCCGCCCAATACCGTTGCGTAAGGCCGGCGTCGCTCAACATGGATCGCACCATGTTAAGGATTGTACGACTCTATCTCTTTGCGATGCCATTCTATTGTGAAGAGTGTGGAGTTGTTTTGTGCCACTCAATCCCCTTGCTCTTCATCCACCCAAGGCACCCCGCATATTCACCGCCATTGTCACTCCGGAACGCATTCACCTTCAACTCTGTTTGCCGCTCCACATCTGCCTCAAACTCCTGCATGCACGTAAGGACCTCACTCTTCTGCTTCATTGGGTAGAGGTAGAGTTTCCGGCCGTGGTCATCAATGAAGGTGAGGAAGTAGCGAGCTTCGCAGATGGAACTCTCAAGCGGTCCACACACACCTGTGTGTACCACGGCCAGTTTTGCCAATGCACGTGTCCCCTTGATGACAAACGACTGCCAAGTTGATTTGCCAATTATGCATGACTAACACACGGTCTCTGCTGATTTGGAGACCCCGTACCATTTCCCTCTTAGCCATCTCCTTCAATGTCCATGGAGAAATGTGCCAGAGTTGGTGGTACCATGGGTCCAGGTCTCCTCCGTCCTTTGTTGCAAGTTTGACGGCGTTGGACCCCACCTAGCTGCTGAGGATCTTTGCGTGTAGCAGGTACAAGTCGTCCTCCCTATTGGCACGCGCAATCACCTCACCTTTGCCCTCTTTGCGGATGAGGGCCTCCTTCTTTGTGAACAGTACCTCAAGTCCCTTATCGGTAAGGCGGCTAACGGAGAGTAGGTTTGCCCCAACTTTGGGCATATGCAGCACATCGTAGATTGTGCTCATGACAGGTTTGCCAGCCACAATTGATTCAATGCGGATGTTACCCTCACCGACGGCCACCTCTCTTTTTCCATTGGCCACCGTCATACGTCCCTTCGAGGCATCGTAGGTGACAAATGCTGCCTTTTGCATTGTGTGTGGTAGCCTGATCCGGAGTCAATGACGGCAACCCCGGATCCTTCCAGTTGGTGGAGTTGTACAAAATAAGGGCACGGGCGTCTTTCTTCCAGTCCCGTCGCGACCGATCTGTTTTTTTCTTGGGACAGTTGCGCACATAGTGGCCCTCCTTGCCACATTTGAAGCACCCTCTCTTATTGTCACCCTTCTTGGTGCCCAGTTTGGCCCCCTTCCACTTGTCGCCTTGGCCTCCATTTTGAGGGTGAACCGTGTAAGCTAAACTTAATGCTGTTACACTCTCTTGACCGCCACGTTGCATCTACTCGTTGCGTACCTGCTCAGCAACCTTTCGGTACTTCAGCTCGTCGGAAGGCCAACCACCAAGGACGGTGACTAAAGGACTCCAAGTGTCCAGCAAGGCCAGAAGGAGGACCATAGCTTGCAACTGAGAATCGACCTCACAACCATTGGCCACGCACTCCGCTGCGAGTGACTGAATCTGCTGCATGATCTCCATGATGTTGTTGCCTTCATAGGCTCAGAGGGTGACGAGCCATTTGAAGATGGAGAGCTGATTGGCAAGGTTGTTTGACTGGTAGATGGAGCATAGTTTTGACCATGCTTCTGCGGCCAGGGTGCATCCTTGGATGTGCCCAAGCTGTGGCGAGCATAACGCGAACACAATGAGCGCCAACGCCTTTTTATTGCGCTTCTTGTATGCCTCCTTTACATCAGCCATTATAGTCTTTGGCGGAGCGGTCTCATCACCCTTCACAAGCTCAAGCAGTCCCTTGTCGTCGAGGAAGACTTAAAACAGCCACCTCCGCAAGGCAAAGCCTGTCCCATCAAACTTAAGGACAGCGCGGCTGCTCTCTTGCTCGCTGGTTGCCATATATTGCTGTTGGAAGCATGAAATAAAGGTGGCTTTGAACCCCTTACAGACGTGGGCCCATAACCCTTTGTTGGCCTGAGGGTAAGTGTACAACCATGGAGAATCCCTAGCAGTGGCTGGTTTACACCACCAACTATTATTGGAAAGACCGAAACTGTGGAGGCAACTGGTTCCAAGGATGGCAAAATTTGGTCAAAGAGTGTGGCAATAGCTTTTTCCTCGATTGACTGGGAAGGAACACTTGATCAATGCTCAAAAGCAATGGAATTGTATAGCCAACGATATAAGCTTTCCAGAACACCAAAGCATGCCGGATTTGAAGCTTCCTAGCAGATTCTATGGCTTATAGAGTGTCTATTGGTAGATTTTCCTTTTTCCCACATATGAAGGCATCCCTTCCCTCCTCTAGAAGCTTCTCCCCCTTCCTAGATTCCTCAGCTTGCTTCGAGTAGGAGGGAAGGTGTCTAGAAGACCAAGACACCTCTAGATGCCTTGTATGACAAGTCACACTTTCTAGAAGGTGTGCCACTTTCTTGGACCCTCACCTGGCCTTCTAGAAACTTAAAGAATAACTCTAGAGATTGAGCTAGCTTCCTAGCATCTATTTCCACCTCCCTTGAGGCAGGGCAAAATTTCATCTTGTGGGACTTGAAACTCGGGCCCGTGCCTCTAGAGGTGGACACCAATTACCACTAAGCCACTACGGCTTGTGTTTTGGGTGTTCATTTTCGAAGTCACTCCTACCATGGTGAGGAGCATCACTCTGACATGTTTCTAACCATTGTGTTTCTGACCACTGTGTTCTAACCTGTGTTTTTCTGACCAGTGTGTTTCTCACCACTGGGTTTCTGACCAGTGTGTTTCTGACCAGTGTGTTCCTGACCAATGTGTTTCTGACCACTGTGGTCCTGACCAGTGTGTTTCTGACCACTGTGTTTGTGACCACTGTGTTTCTGACCACTCTGTTTCTGACCACTGTGTTTATGACCACTGTGTTTCTTACCACTGTGTTTCTGAGTAGTGTGTTTCTGACCCCTTTGTTTCTGACCACTGTGTTTCTGACCACTGTGTTTCTGACAGGTGTGTTTCTGACCACTGCGTTTCTGACCACTGCATTTCTGACCACTCTGTTTCTGACCACTGTGTTTCTGACCACTATGTTTCTGACCACTGTGTTTCTGACCAGTGTGAATCTGACCAGTGTGTTTCTGACCACTGTGTTTCTGACCTGTGTGTTTCTGACCACTGTGTTTCTGACCAGTGTGTTTCTTACCAGTGTGTTTCTGGCCTGTGTGTTTCTGACAAGTGTGTTTCTGACCAGTGTACTTCTGACCACAGTGTTTCTAACCACAGTGTTTATGACCCCTGACTTTCTGACAAGTGTGTTTCTGACAACTGTGTTTCTGACCATTGTGTTTCTGAACACTGTGTTTCTGACCATTGTGTATCTGACCACTGTGTTTCTGACTTCTGTGTTTCTGACCACTGTGTTTCTGACGACAGTGTTTCTGACCACTGTGTTTCTGAACACCGTGTTTATGACCAGTGTGTTTCTGACCACTTTGTTTCTGACCATTGTGTTTCTGACCATTGTGTTTATGACCACTGTGTTTCTGATCAGTGTGTTTCTGACCAGTGTGTTTATGACCAGTGTGTTTGTTACCACTGTGTTTCTGACCACTGTGTTTCTGACCACCGTGTTTCTGACCACTCTGTTTCTGACCATTGTGTTTATGACCACTGTGTTTCTGATCAGTGTGTTTCTGACCAGTGTGTTTATGACCAGTGTGTTTGTTACCACTGTGTTTCTGACCACTGTGTTTCTGACCACCGTGTTTCAGTTTACTGTGTTTCTGACCACTGTCTTTATGACCACTGTGTTTCTGACCATTGTGTTTCTGACCACTGTGTTTCTGACCACTGTGTTTGTGACCAGTGTGGTTCTGACCATTGTGTTTCTGACCACTGTCTTTATGACCACTGTGTTTCTGACCATTGTGTTTCTGACCACTGTGTTTCTGACCACTGTGTTTGTGACCAGTGTGGTTCTGACCATTGTGTTTCTGACCACTGTATTTCTGACCATTGTGTTTCTGACCACTGTGTTTCTGCCAACTGTGTTTATGACCACTGTGTTTCTGAACAGTATGTTTCTGACTAGTGTGTTTCTGACCACTGTGTGTCTGACCACCCTCTTTCTGACCACTGTGTTTCTGACCATTGTGTTTCCCACTACTCTCTTTATGACCACTATGTTTCTGACCACTGTGTTTCTGACCACTGTCTTCCTGACTATTGTGTTTCTGACCAATGTGTTTGTGACCTTTGTGTTTCTGACCACCGTATTTCTGACCACCCAGTCTCTGACCACTGTGTTTCTGACCAGTGTGTTTCTGACCACTGTGTTTCTGATCACCCTGTTGCTGACCACTGTATTTCTGACCACTGTGTTTCTGACCACTGTGTTTCTGACCACTGTGTTTCTGACTTCTGTGTTTATGACCACTGTGTTTCTGACCACTGTGTTTCTGACCACAGTGTTTCTGACCACTGTGTTTCTGACCAGTGTCTTTCTGACCTCTGTGCTTCTGACCACTGTGTTTCTGACCACTGTATTTGTGACCACTGTGTTTCTGACCAGTGTGTTTCTGACCATTGTGTTTCTGACCAGTGTGTTTCTGACCACTGTGTTTCTGATCACCCTGTTTCTGACCACTGTATTTCTGACCACTGTGTTTCTGACCAGTGTGTTTCTGACCACTGTGTTTCTGATCACCCTGTTTCTGACCACTGTATTTCTGACCACTGTGTTTCTGACCAGTGTGTTTCTGACCACCGTGTTTCTGACCACTCTGTTTCTGACCAGTGTGTCTATGACCAGTGTGTTTCTGACCAATGTGTTTTTTACCATTGTGTTTTGACTACTGTGTTTCGTACCAGTGTGTTTCTGACCACTGTGTTTCTGACCACTGTGTTTCTGACCACTGTGAATCTGACCAGTGTGTTTCTGACCACTGTGTTTCTGACCAGTGTGTTTCTGACCACTGTGTTTCTGACCACTGTGTTTCTGACCACTGTGAATCTGACCAGTGTGTTTCTGACCACTGTGTTTCTGACCAGTGTGTTTCTGACCACTGTGTTTCTGACCAGTCTGTCTCTCACCAGTGTGTTTCTGACCAGTGTGTTTCTCACCAGAGTGTTTCTGACCACTGTCTTTCTGACCAGTGTGTTTCTGACCACTCTGTTTCTGACCAGTGTGTTTCTGACCAGTGTGTTTCTCACCAGAGTGTTTCTGACCACTGTCTTTCTGACCAGTGTGTTTCTGACCACTCTGTTTCTGACCATTGTGTTTATGACCACTGTGTGTCTGACCTCAGTGTTTCTGACCACTGTGTTTCTGACCAGTGTGTTTCTTACGACTGTGTTTATGACCAGTGTGTTTCTGACCACTGTGTTTCTGAACATTGTGTTTCTAACCACAGTGTTTCTGACTAGTGTGTTTCTTACTGGTATGTTTCTGACCACTGTGTTCATAACCACTGTGTTTCTGACTACTGTGTTTCTGACCACTGTGTTTCTGACTACTGTGATTTTGTTTACTGTGTTTCTGACCACTGTCTTTCTGACCAGTGTGTTTCTGACCAGTGTGTTTCTGACCATTGTGTTTCTGACCACAGTGTTTCTGACTAGTGTGTTTCTTACTGGTATGTTTCTGACCACTGTGTTCATAACCACTGTGTTTCTGACTACTGTGTTTCTGACCACTGTGTTTCTGACTACTGTGATTTTGTTTACTGTGTTTCTGACCACTGTCTTTCTGACCAGTGTGTTTCTGACCAGTCTGTTTCTGACCACTGTGTTTCTGACCACGGTGTTTGTGACCAGTGTGTTTATGAGCAGTGTGTTTCTGACCACTGTATTTCTGACCACTGTGTTTGTGACCACGGTGTTTCTGACAGCTGTGTTTATGACCACTGTGTTTCTGACCAGTGTGTTTCTGACAAGTGTGTTTCTGACCACTGTGTTTCTGACCACCCTCTTTCTGACCACTGTGCTTATGACCACTGTGTTTCTGACCACTGTGTTTCTGACCAGTGTGTTTCTGACCATTGTGTTTCTGACCATTGTCTTTCTGACCAATGTGTCTCTGACAAATGTGTTTGTGACCTGTGTGTTTCTGACCACTGTGTTTCTGACCAGTGTATTTCTGACCACTGTGTTTCTGACCACTGTGTTTCTGACCACCGCGTTGCTGACCACTGTATTTATGACCACTGTGTTTCTGACCACTGTGTTTTTGACTACTGTGTTTCTGACTAATGTGTTTCTGATGAGTGTGTTTCTGATCACTGTGTTTCTGACCACTGTTTAACCAGAGTGTTTGTGACCAATGTTTAACCAGAGTGTTTCTCACCAGTGTGTTTCTGACCACTGCGTTTCTAACCACTGTGTTTCGGACCACTGTGTTTCTGACCACTGTGTTTCTGATCAGTGTGTTTCTGACCAGTGTGTTTCTCACCACTGTGTTTGTGACCAGTGTGTTTCTGACCACTGTGTTTCTCACCACTGTGTTTCTGACCACTGTGTTTCTGATCAGTGTGTTTCTGACCAGTGTGTTTCTCACCACTGTGTTTGTGACCAGTGTGTTTCTGACCACTGTGTTTCTCACCACTGTGTTTGTGACGAGTGTGTGTGTGACCAGTCTGTTTCTTACCACTGTGTTTCAGACCACTGTGTTTCTGACCACTGTGTTTCTGACCACTGTGTTTCTGACCACTGTGTTTCTGACTAGTGTGTTTTCGACCCCTGTGTTTCTGACAACTGTGTTTCTGATCAGTGTGTTTCTGACCACTGTGTTTCTGACCAATGTGTTTCTGACCATTGTGTTTCTGACTAGTGTGTTTCTGACCAGTTTGTTTCTGACCAGTGTGTTTCTGACCTGTGTGTTTCTGACCACCGTGTTTCTGACCACTATTTCCCTCACCACTGTGTATCTGACCACTGTGTTTCTGACCACTGCGTTTCTGACCACTGTGTATCTGACCACTCTGTTTCTGACCACTGTGTTTCTGAACACTGTGTTTCTGACCACTATGTTTCTGACCAGTGTCTTTCTGACAAGTGTGTTTCTGACCACTGTGTTTCTGACCAGTGTGTTTCTGACCACTGTGTTTCTGACCAGTGTCTTTCTGACAAGTGTGTTTCTGACCACTGTGTTTCTGACCAGTGTGTTTCTGACCACTGTGTTTCTGACCAGTGTGTTTCTGACCAGAGTGTTTCTGACCACTTTGTTTCCTACAAGTGTGTTTCTTACGAGTGTGTTTATGACCAGTGTGTTTCTGACCACTGTGTTTCTGACCACCGTGTGTATGAACATTGTGTTTCTAACCAATGTGTTTCTGACCAGTGTGTTTCTTACAAGTGTGTTTCTTACGAGTGTGTTTATGACCAGTGTGTTTCTGACCACTGTGTTTCTGACCACCGTGTGTATGAACATTGTGTTTCTAACCAATGTGTTTCTGACCAGTGTGTTTCTCACCAGTGTGTTTCTGACCACTGTGTTTGTCACTACTGTATTTCTGAACAGTGCGTTTCTGACCAGTGTGTTTCTGACCATTGTGTCTCTAACCACCCTCTTTTTGACCACTGTGTTTCTGACCACTGTGTTTCAGACCACTGTGTTTCTGACCACTGTGTTCTGACCACTGTCTTTCTGACCGCTGTGTTTTTGACCACTGTGTTTGTGACCTCTGTGTTTATGACCACTGTATTTCTGACCACTTTGTTTCTGACCACTATGTTTCTGACCAGTGTGCTTCTGACCACTGTGTTTCTGACCACCGTGTTTCTGACCACCGTGTTGCTGACCACAGTATTTCTGACCACTGTGTTTTTGACCACTGTGTTTCTGACCACTGTGTTTCTGACTGATGTGTTTCTGACCACTGTGTTTCTGACCACTGTGTTTCTGACCACTGTTTAACCAGAGTGTTTCTGACCACTGTTTAACCAGAGTGTTTCAGACCAGTGTGTTTCTGACCACTTCGTTTCTGACCACTGTGTTTCTGACCACTGTGTTTGTGTGTTTATGACCACTGTATTTCTTACCACTGTGTTTGTGCCCAGTGTGTTTCTGACCAGTGTGTTTCTGACCACTATGTTTGGCATCGCTGTGTTGTGACCAGTGTGTTTGTGACAAGTCTGTTTCTGACCACTGTGTTTCTGACCACTATGTTTCTGACCACTGTGTTTCTGACCACTGTGTTTTTGACTAGTGTGTTTCTGATCCCTGTGTTTCTGACCACTTTGTTTCTGACAAGTGTGTTTGTGACCACCGTGTTTTTGACCAATGTGTTTCTGGCCATTGTGTTTCTGACCAGTGTGTTTCTAACCAGTTTATTTCTAACCAGTGTGTTTCTGACCAGAGTGTTTCTGACCACTTTGTTTCTGACAAGTGTGTTTGTGACCACCGTGTTTTTGACCAATGTGTTTCTGGCCATTGTGTTTCTGACCAGTGTGTTTCTAACCAGTTTATTTCTAACCAGTGTGTTTCTGACCAGTGCGTTTCTGACCACTGTGTTTCTGACCACTTTTTCTCTGACCACTGTGTTTCTGACCAGTGTGTTTCTGACCACTGCGTTTCTGACCACTGTGTATCTGACCATTGTGTTTCTGACCATTGTGTTTCTGACCACTGTGTTTCTGACCAGTGTGTTTCTGACCACTGTGTTTCTAACCACTGTGTTTCTGACCAGTGTGTATCTGACCACTGCGTTCCTGACCATGGTGTATCTGACCACTGTGTTTCTGACCACTGTGCTTCTGACCACTGTGTTTCTGACCATTTTGTTTCTGACTAGTGTGTTTCTGACCACTGTGTTTCTAACCACTGTGTTTCTGACCAGTGTGTATCTGACCACTGCGTTCCTGACCATGGTGTATCTGACCACTGTGTTTCTGACCACTGTGCTTCTGACCACTGTGTTTCTGACCATTTTGTTTCTGACTAGTGTGTTTCTGACCACTGTGTTTCTAACCACTGTGTTTCTGACCAGTGTGTATCTGACCACTGCGTTCCTGACCATGGTGTATCTGACCACTGTGTTTCTGACCACTGTGCTTCTGACCACTGTGTTTCTGACCATTTTGTTTCTGACTAGTGTGTTTCTGACCACTGTGTTTCTAACCACTGTGTTTCTGACCAGTGTGTATCTGACCACTGCGTTCCTGACCATGGTGTATCTGACCACTGTGTTTCTGACCACTGTGCTTCTGACCACTGTGTTTCTGACCATTTTGTTTCTGACTAGTGTGTTTCTGACCACTGTGTTTCTAACCACTGTGTTTCTGACCAGTGTGTATCTGACCACTGCGTTCCTGACCATGGTGTATCTGACCACTGTGTTTCTGACCACTGGGTTTCTGACCAGTGTGTTTCTGACCGGTGTGTTTCTGACCACTGTGTTCCTGACCAGTGTGTGTCTGATGAGTGTGTTTCTGACCATTGTGTTTCTGACCACTGTGTTTCTGACCACTGTGTTTCAGACCAGTGTGTTTCTGACCACTGTGTTTCTGACCACTGTGTTTCTGACCACTGGGTTTATGACCACTGTGTTTCTGACAACTGGGTTTCTGACCAGCGTGTTTCTGACCAGTGTCTTTCTGACCACTGTGTTTCTGACCCCCGTGTTTCTGACCAGTGTGTTTCTGACCACTGTGTTTCTGACAACTGGGTTTCTGACCAGCGTGTTTCTGACCAGTGTCTTTCTGACCACTGTGTTTCTGACCCCCGTGTTTCTGACCAGTGTGTTTCTGACCACTGTGTTTCTGACCAGTGTGTTACTGACCAGTGTGTTTCTGACCGCTGTGTTTCTGACCACTGTGTTTCTGACCACTGGGTTTCTGACCAGTGTGTTTCTGACCCCCGTGTTTCTGACCACTGTGTTTCTGACCACATTGTTTCAGACCAGTGTATTTATGACCACTGTGTTTCTGACCAGTGTGTATCTGACTACTGTGTTTCTGACCACTGTATTGTCGACCAGTGTGCTTATGACCACTGTGTTTCTGACCATTGTGTTTCTGACCACTGTGTTTCTAACCACTGTGTTTCTGACCACTGTGTTTCTGACCACTGTGTATCTTACCACAGTGTTTCTCACCATTGTGTTTTTGACCACTGTGCTTCTGACCACTGTGTTTCTGAACACTGTGTTTCTGACCACTGTGTTTCTCACCTGTGTGTTTCTGACCAGTGTGTTTCTGACCACTGTGTTTCTGGCTAGTGTTTTTCTGACCAGTGTGTTTCTGACCACTGTGTTTCTGACGAGAGTGTTTCTGACCAGTGTGTTTCTGACCACTGTGTTTCTGACCAGTGTGTTTCTGACCACTGTGTTTCTGGCTAGTGTTTTTCTGACCAGTGTGTTTCTGACCACTGTGTTTCTGACGAGAGTGTTTCTGACCAGTGTGTTTCTGACCACTGTGTTTCTGACCACCGTGTCTCTGACCACTGGCTTCCTGACTAGTGTGTTTCTGACTACTGTGTTTCTAACCACTGTATTTTTGACCAGTGTGTTTCTGACCACTGTGTTTCTGACCATTTTGTTTCTGACTAGTGTGTTTCTGACCACTGTGTTTCTGACCACTGTGTTTCTGACAACTGTGTTTCTGACCACTGTGTTTCTGACCACTGTGTTTATGACCCGTGTGTTTCTGACTACTGTGTTTCTGACCACTGTGCTTCTGACCACTGTGTTTCTGACCACGGTGTTTCAGACCAGTGTGTTTCTGACCACTTTGTTTCTGACCAGTGTGTTTCTGACCAGTGAGTTTCTGGCCACTGTGTTTTGGACCACTGTGTTTCTGACCACTGTGGTTCTGACCACTGTGTTTGTGACCACTGTGTTTCTGACCAGTGTGTTTATGTCCACTATGTTTCTGACCACTGTGTTTGTTACCACTGTGTTTCTGATCACTGTCTTTGTGACCACTGTGTTTCTGACCACTGTGTCTTTACCACTGTGTGTCTGACCACTGTGTTTCTGACCAGGGTGTTTCTGACCAGTGTGTTTCTGGCCACTGTGTTTCTGACTATTGTGTTTCTGACCATTGTCTTTCTGACCACCGTGTTTCTGACAAGTGTGTTTATGACCAGTGTGTTTCTGACCAGTGTGTTTCTGACCACTGTGTTTCTGACCACTGTGTTTCTGACCACTGTGTTTCTGACCACTGTGTTTTTGACCAATGTGTTTCTGACCACTGTGTTTCTGAAAACTTTGTTTCTGACCACTGTGTTTCTGACCAGTGTATTTCTGACCAGTGTGTCCCTGACCATTGTATTTCTGACCTCCGTGTTTCTGACCATTGTGTTTCTAACCAGTGTGTTTCTGACCAGTGTGTTTCTGACCACTGTGTTTCTGACCACTGTGTTTCTGACCAGTTTGTTTCTGACCCCTATGTTTCTGACCAGTTTGTTTCTGACCACTGTGTTTCTGACCACCGTGTTTTTTACCGCTGTGTTTGTGCCCACCGTGTTTCTGACCACTGTGCTTCTGACCACTGTGTTTGTGACCAGTGTGCTTCAGACCACTGTGTTTCTGACCACTGTATTTCTGACCACTGTGTTTCTGACCATTGTGTTTCTGACCTCTGTGTTTCTGACCACTGTGTTTTTGACCAGTGTGTTTCTGACCAGTGTGTTTCTTACGACTACGTTTCTGACCACTGTGTTTCTGACCATTGTGTTTCTGACCCCTGTGTTTCTGACCAGCGTGTTTCTGACCATTGTGTTTATAACCAGTGTGTTTCTGACCAGTGTGTTTATCACCACTGTGTTTCTGATCACTGTGTTTCTGACCACTGGGTTTCTGACCAGTGTGTTTCTGACCAGTGTGATTCTGACCACTGTGTTTCTGATCAGAGTGTTTCTGACCACAGTGTTTGTGACCAGTGTGTTTCTGACCACTGTGATTCTGACCCGTGTGTTTCTGACAACTGTGTTTCTGACAAGAGTGTTTCTAACCAGTGTGTTTCTGACCACAGTGTTTGTGACCAGTGTGTTTCTGACCACTGTGATTCTGACCCGTGTGTTTCTGACAACTGTGTTTCTGACAAGAGTGTTTCTAACCAGTGTGTTTATGACGAATATGTTTCTGACCACTGTGTCTCTGACCACTGGGTTTCTGACCAGAGTGTTTCTCAGTACTGTGTTTCTGACCACTGTGTTTCAGACCAGTGTGTTTCTGACCACTTTGATTATGACCACTGTGTTTCTGACCACTGTGTTTCTCACCAGTGTGTTTCTGACCACTGTGTTTCTTACCCGTGTGTTTCTAACCATTGTGTTTCGGACCACTGTGTTTCTGACCAGTTTGTTTCTGACCACTGTGTTTCTGACCACTGTGTTTCTCACCAGTGTGTTTCTGACCACTGTGTTTCTTACCCGTGTGTTTCTAACCATTGTGTTTCGGACCACTGTGTTTCTGACCAGTTTGTTTCTGACCACTGTGTTTCTGACCTGTGTGTTTCTGACCTCTGATTTTCTGACCAGTGTGTTTCTGACCACTGTGTTTGTGACCAGTGCCTTTCTGACCACTGTGTTTGTGACCACTACGTTTCTGACTAGCGTGTTTCTGACCACTGTGTTTCTGACCACTGTGCCTCTGACAAGTGTGTTTCTGACCATTGTGTTTCTAACCACTGTGTTTCTGACCACTGTGTTTTTTTACCAGTGTGTTTCTGACCAGTGTGTTTCTGAGCACTGTGTTTCTGAGCACTGTGTTTGTGACCACTGTGTTTGTGACCACTGTGTTTGTGACCACTGTGTTTCTGACCACCGTGTTTATGACCACTGTGTTTCTGACCACTATGTTTATGACCATTGTGTTTGTAACCACTGTGTTTCTCACCAATGTGTTTCTGACCAGTGTGCTTATGACCACTGTGCTTCTTACAATTGTGTTCTGTCCAGTGTTTTTCTGACCACTGTGTTTCTGACCACCTTCCTTCTGACCACTGTGTTTCTTACCACTGTGTCTATGACCACTGTGTTTCTTACCACTGTGTCTATGACCACTGTGTTTATGCCCAGTGTGTTTCTGACCACTGTGTTTCTGACCACTGTGTTTCTGACCACTGGGTTTCTGACCAAGATGTTTTTGACCACTGTGTTTCTGACCACTGTGTTTCTGACCAGTGTGTTTATGACCACTGTGTTTCTGACCACTGTGTTTCTGACCACTGTGTTTCTGACCGGTGTGTTCTGACCACTGTGTTTCTGATCAGTGTGTTTCTGCCAAGCGTGTTTCCGACCACTGTCATTCTGACCAATGTGTTTCTGACCCGTGTGCATCTGACCACTGTGTTTCTGACCACTGTGTTTCTGACCACTGTGTTTCTGACCGCTGTGTTTCTGACCGGTGTGTTTCTGACCAGTGTGTTTCTGACCACTGTGTTTCTGACCACTCTGTTTTTCAACCACTGCAATTCTGACCAATGTGTTTCTGACCAGTGTGTTTCTGACCAGTGTGTTTCTGACCACTCTGTTTCCGACCACTGTGTTGTTGACCACTGTGTTTCTCACCACTGTGTTTCGGACCACTGTGTTTCTCACCACTGTGTTTCGGACCACTGTGTTTCTCACCACTGTGTTTCGGACCACTGTGTTTCTCACCACTGTGTTTCGGACCACTGTGTTTCTCACCACTGTGTTTCGGACCACTGTGTTTCTCACCACTGTGTTTCGGACCACTGTGTTTCTCACCACTGTGTTTCGGACCACTGTGTTTCTCACCACTGTGTTTCGGACCACTGTGTTTCTCACCACTGTGTTTCGGACCACTGTGTTTCTCACCACTGTGTTTCGGACCACTGTGTTTCTCACCACTGTGTTTCGGACCACTGTGTTTCTCACCACTGTGTTTCGGACCACTGTGTTTCTCACCACTGTGTTTCGGACCACTGTGTTTCTCACCACTGTGTTTCGGACCACTGTGTTTCTCACCACTGTGTTTCGGACCACTGTGTTTCTCACCACTGTGTTTCGGACCACTGTGTTTCTCACCACTGTGTTTCGGACCACTGTGTTTCTCACCACTGTGTTTCGGACCACTGTGTTTCTCACCACTGTGTTTCGGACCACTGTGTTTCTCACCACTGTGTTTCGGACCACTGTGTTTCTCACCACTGTGTTTCGGACCACTGTGTTTCTCACCACTGTGTTTCGGACCACTGTGTTTCTCACCACTGTGTTTCGGACCACTGTGTTTCTCACCACTGTGTTTCGGACCACTGTGTTTCTCACCACTGTGTTTCGGACCACTGTGTTTCTCACCACTGTGTTTCGGACCACTGTGTTTCTCACCACTGTGTTTCGGACCACTGTGTTTCTCACCACTGTGTTTCGGACCACTGTGTTTCTCACCACTGTGTTTCGGACCACTGTGTTTCTCACCACTGTGTTTCGGACCACTGTGTTTCTCACCACTGTGTTTCGGACCACTGTGTTTCTCACCACTGTGTTTCGGACCACTGTGTTTCTCACCACTGTGTTTCGGACCACTGTGTTTCTCACCACTGTGTTTCGGACCACTGTGTTTCTCACCACTGTGTTTCGGACCACTGTGTTTCTCACCACTGTGTTTCGGACCACTGTGTTTCTCACCACTGTGTTTCGGACCACTGTGTTTCTCACCACTGTGTTTCGGACCACTGTGTTTCTCACCACTGTGTTTCGGACCACTGTGTTTCTCACCACTGTGTTTCGGACCACTGTGTTTCTCACCACTGTGTTTCGGACCACTGTGTTTCTCACCACTGTGTTTCGGACCACTGTGTTTCTCACCACTGTGTTTCGGACCACTGTGTTTCTCACCACTGTGTTTCGGACCACTGTGTTTCTCACCACTGTGTTTCGGACCACTGTGTTTCTCACCACTGTGTTTCGGACCACTGTGTTTCTCACCACTGTGTTTCTGACCACTGTGTTTCTGACTAGTGTGTTTCTGACTAGTGTATTTCTGACCAGTGTGTTTCTGACCACTGTGTTTCTGACCACTCTATTTTTGACCACTGCGTTTCTGACCTATGTGCTTCTGACCAATGTGTTTTTGACCAGTGTGTTTCTGACCACCATGTTTCTGACCACTCTGTTTCTGACCAGTGTGTTTCTGACCACTGTGTTTCTGACTACTGTGTCTCTATCCACTTTGTTTCCGACCAGTGTGTTTCTGTCCACTGTGTTTTTTAGCACTGTGTTTCTGACCAGAGTGATCTGACCACTGTGTTTCTGACCAGTGTGTTTCTGACCAGTGTGTTTCTGACAACTGTGCTTTTGACCACCGTGTTTCTGACCACTGTGTTTCTGACCAGTGTGTTTCTGACCAGTGTGTTTCTGACAACTGTGCTTTTGACCACCGTGTTTCTGAACACTGTGTTTCTGACCACTGTGTTTATGACCACTGTGTTTCTGACCACTGTGCCTCTGACAAGTGTGTTTCTGACCATTGTGTTTCTAACCACTGTGTTTCTGACCACTGTGTTTTTTTTACCAGTGTGTTTCTGACCAGTGTGTTTCTTAGCACTGTGTTTCTGACCACTGTGTCTGTGACCACTGTGTTTGTGACCACTGTGTTTGTGACCACTGTGTTTCTGACCACCGTGTTTATGACCACTGTGTTTCTGACCACTATGTTTATGACCATTGTGTTTGTAACCACTGTGTTTCTCACCAATGTGTTTCTGACCAGTGTGCTTATGACCACTGTGCTTCTTACAATTGTGTTCTGTCCAGTGTTTTTTCTGACCACTGTGTTTCTGACCACCTTCCTTCTGACCACTGCGTTTCTTACCACTGTGTCTATGACCACTGTGTTTCTTACCACTGTGTCTATGACCACTGTGTTTATGCCCAGTGTGTTTCTGACCACTGTGTTTCTGACCACTGTGTTTCTGACCACTGGGTTTCTGACCAAGATGTTTTTGACCACTGTGTTTCTGACCACTGTGTTTCTGACCAGTGTGTTTATGACCACTGTGTTTCTGACCAGTGTGTTTCTGACCACTGTGTTTCTGACCGGTGTGTTATGACCACTGTGTTTCTGATCAGTGTGTTTCTGCCAAGCGTGTTTCCGACCACTGTCATTCTGACCAATGTGTTTCTGACCCGTGTGCATCAGACCACTGTGTTTCTGACCAGTGTGTTTCTGACCACTGTGTTTCTGACCGCTGTGTTTCTGACCGGTGTGTTTCTGACCAATGTGTTTCTGACCCGTGTGCATCAGACCACTGTGTTTCTGACCAGTGTGTTTCTGACCACTGTGTTTCTGACCGCTGTGTTTCTGACCGGTGTGTTTCTGACCAGTGTGTTTATGACCACTGTGTTTCTGACCACTCTGTTTTTCGACCACTGCAATTCTGACCAATGTGTTTCTGACCAATGTGTTTTTTACCAGTGTGTTTTTGACCACTATGTTTCTGACCACTGTGTTTCCGACCAGTGTGTTTCTGAGCACTGTGTTTCTGACTAGTGTATTCCTGACCACTGTGTTCCTGACCATTGTGTTTCTGGCCAATACGATCTGACCACTGTGTTTCTGACCACTCTGTTTCCGACCACTGTGTTGTTGACCACTGTGTTTCTCACCACTGTGTTTCGGACCACTGTGTTTCTCACCACTGTGTTTCGGACCACTGTGTTTCTCACCACTGTGTTTCGGACCACTGTGTTTCTCACCACTGTGTTTCGGACCACTGTGTTTCTCACCACTGTGTTTCGGACCACTGTGTTTCTCACCACTGTGTTTCGGACCACTGTGTTTCTCACCACTGTGTTTCGGACCACTGTGTTTCTCACCACTGTGTTTCGGACCACTGTGTTTCTCACCACTGTGTTTCGGACCACTGTGTTTCTCACCACTGTGTTTCGGACCACTGTGTTTCTCACCACTGTGTTTCGGACCACTGTGTTTCTCACCACTGTGTTTCGGACCACTGTGTTTCTCACCACTGTGTTTCGGACCACTGTGTTTCTCACCACTGTGTTTCGGACCACTGTGTTTCTCACCACTGTGTTTCGGACCACTGTGTTTCTCACCACTGTGTTTCGGACCACTGTGTTTCTCACCACTGTGTTTCGGACCACTGTGTTTCTCACCACTGTGTTTCGGACCACTGTGTTTCTCACCACTGTGTTTCGGACCACTGTGTTTCTCACCACTGTGTTTCGGACCACTGTGTTTCTCACCACTGTGTTTCGGACCACTGTGTTTCTCACCACTGTGTTTCGGACCACTGTGTTTCTCACCACTGTGTTTCGGACCACTGTGTTTCTCACCACTGTGTTTCGGACCACTGTGTTTCTCACCACTGTGTTTCGGACCACTGTGTTTCTCACCACTGTGTTTCGGACCACTGTGTTTCTCACCACTGTGTTTCGGACCACTGTGTTTCTCACCACTGTGTTTCGGACCACTGTGTTTCTCACCACTGTGTTTCGGACCACTGTGTTTCTCACCACTGTGTTTCGGACCACTGTGTTTCTCACCACTGTGTTTCGGACCACTGTGTTTCTCACCACTGTGTTTCGGACCACTGTGTTTCTCACCACTGTGTTTCGGACCACTGTGTTTCTCACCACTGTGTTTCGGACCACTGTGTTTCTCACCACTGTGTTTCGGACCACTGTGTTTCTCACCACTGTGTTTCGGACCACTGTGTTTCTCACCACTGTGTTTCGGACCACTGTGTTTCTCACCACTGTGTTTCGGACCACTGTGTTTCTCACCACTGTGTTTCGGACCACTGTGTTTCTCACCACTGTGTTTCGGACCACTGTGTTTCTCACCACTGTGTTTCGGACCACTGTGTTTCTCACCACTGTGTTTCGGACCACTGTGTTTCTCACCACTGTGTTTCTGACAACTGTGTTTCTGACCACTGTGTTTCTGACCACTGTGTTTCTGACCAGTGTCTTTCTGACCAAAGTGTTTGTGATCACTGTGTTTCTTACAAGTGTGTTTCTGACCAGTGTGTTTCTGACCACTATGTTTCTGACCACTGTGTTTCTGACCAGTGTGTTTCAGACCAGTGTGCCTCTGACCACTGTGTTTCTGAGCACAGTGTTTCTGACCAGTGTGCCTTTGACCAATGTGTTTCTCATGACTGTGCTTCTGAACACTGTGTTTATGACCACTGTGTTTCTGACCAATGTGTTTCTGACCAGTGTGTTTCTGACCACTGTGTTTCTGACCACCGTGTTTGTGACCGGTGTGTTTCTAACTAGTGTGTTTCGGACCACTGTGTTTCTCACCACTGTGTTTCTGACCACTGTGTTTCTCACCTTTGTATTTCTGACAAGTGTATTTGTGACCACTGTGTTTCTAACCACTGTGTTTCTGACCACTGTGTTTCTGACCACTGTGTTTTTTACGACTTTGTTTCTAACCAGTGTGTTTTTGACCAGTGTGTTTCTGACCACAGTGTTTTTGACCAC
>SZWC01018772.1:35350-55354 GCA_023375785.1 Penium margaritaceum | reverse complement strand
ACCAAAAAAAAAAAAAAAAAAAAAACAGAACCCAACGTTTTTTTTCCTAGAGTATGGCTGACACTCGCTCGCCAGAACTGTTGGCTATTCTCTCCCTGCTGAATGGGAAGAATTTGTCAAATTCAGCGATCGATGCGCTTGAGGAACAAGACAAAGCGAAAACTGTTGCAAATGATGCAATGACTCCTTCATGATGTTTCAATCATCGTCGCAAGAGTTTCTTAAAATATGCAATTTTGACAAAGGATGGCCCTGTTGGCAAAGTTGAGGGCTTGTTTTGGATTTTTTAGTTTCAACACCATGGCAGTCCTCACTTTCATGTGTTTCCGTGGGTGAAAGACACTCCAGATATGAAGGTCAGCTCTCCAAATGAGATTGTTCAACTTCTTGACTAATGCATCACAACAGACTTGGGTAAAATCCCAAACGATCTTCAAGGTCTGTAAACACAAAAGTGCACCTTCCATTCCCGAAGAAAGAAAGATTCAAAGACCTGTGCATTTGGATTTCCACATCCACCCATGTCGACTACTGTCATTCTCCTTCCACTTGATAAGAAGACATCTGAACATGAAAAAAAGAACCTCACAAATTGACTTTTTTCAAAATGATTGGAACCCTCAGAACCATAACTGACGACATGGACTACAAGCAATTCATCCAACTGTGTGATATCTCGGAAGATGAATACATTCTGGCCATTCGTTTGATCTTGAAGAAGGCAACACTTATGAACAAGAGAGAACCAATGCACCAAAATGTGAACCCATGCAACTCTCTTGTTTTAAAAACTTTGGAAGACAAATATGGACATATAAATGTGTATACAAACATATGCTATGGCAAGCTACATTGCATCGTGCATGTGCAAAGGGAGCAGGCTAATGAACCAGACCTTGATATCAGTGATGGATGCATTGAAAAACAAGAGGGCAAGGAAATAATTCAAAAACTCATCAGGAAGGTTGGAAAAACACTTATCCACGATCAGGAGGTCAGTGCAGAGGAAGAAGTGACCTTCATTACAGGAATTTCATTGAGATTTGCAGTCGCTCTTTTGATTTTGTCAATTCTAGTCCGCGTGAAAAAAGACTGCTTGTTTTCAAGCCAAATAAAGAAATCGACAAACTTGATCCTGCATCAGAAGATGTGTTCATCCAATATGGTGCCACTACTCAATATGAGAGGCAACCAATGGAGCTTGAATCTACGTGTTTCGCTGACCTTATATCCAAACACAACTACAAGAAAACAAGGCCTGTTTTGAAGGAAGATTTTGAACCAGGTGAAAGAGAAGAGGAGACACTAATGGCCTATATTGGACATATCCTGCACAGAAAATGGCAGTAACGTCAACAGGTCAAAGGTCTCATTCACATGGAAGTATTCTTGATTCAATTGGAAGTTATATTCCTCAGAAATTCTCTAAAATCATCACATTTGTCAACTACCAGGCAGACAGAGATGACTTCCACTACAAAAGGGGAAAGAATTCCTATTCTTATCCTTTTGAAAAGAGGAGGAACTCACCCCTGAGTGGGTTACTAAAGTTTTCATAGAAAAGCAAGATGAGATAAGAAAGAAGATGGAAATTTAATCACCCAAGTCATCCAAATGGGAGAAGGGTTTGCAGGAATTGGAGTCTTCCTTGCAGGCCTCACATTGAGCAATGGATGATGACTGCACAGATGGAGCAAACAAAATGAAAGAAAATTCAGATGAAGGCCTGGGAGTGGAACATGAGCATGTTGTTCATCACCTGTTTGCTGACAAAGAGTGGCGACGGATTTTTCACAATGAATCCCATACTGAACATAGAACAACGTGCATTTATCGATGTCATGATGCACAAGATTCACACGAGAAAAGAACCAGTCTGTGTTTTCTTATCGGGTGGTGCTGGCATTGGTAAATCTACTGTGTTACATGCTTTTTATGAGCAACTCTTACGTTTCTACGATGCTGCCCCAAACAGTGACCATACAATATTGAAAAATTCTAAAACTAGCACCCACATGTGTTGCTGCTTCCAACATTGATGGGTTCACAATACATCATGCCTTGAAAACTGACACTTAGGAAAACTGTGTACACGTCTTTGTCGTTCAAATCAAGACAAACATTGGTCTGTCAGTTGGGGTCAGTGAAGTTCATCATTGTAGATGAAGTCTCAATGGTTCGACGATGAATCATGCATTTTCTGGACAGGCGGATCCGGGAGGTAAAAGGCAAGAATCTGGCATTTGGCGGTGTAAACATTGTTTTTGTTGGTGATCTTTTCCAACTGAAGTTAGTACTTGATGGTTACCCCTTTGAACCTTTTCCAGACAGTGACAATGATAATAACTTTCCTGACGATTCATCATATTTCCTGTGGTCTCTTTCCACACTTTACGAGTCACATACCATAATGCGCCAACGTGATGACTCATTTGCAGAAATTCTTAACAGAATGAGTAAAAACAATTGCAATGATGCATATCAGTGTTTTTTCAGATCAACGCTGGTTGATCGAAACAAAAAAATCGAACAAAGGGACATACTCCACCTCTTCACAGTGAACAAAAAACTTGATGCACATAACCTTTCTTTGTTCCATTCCGCATCACAAGTTTACATGTCATGCATGGGATGCATGCATAAGTCATGGAATTGGACAGCCTGGCAACCATCCTTTGGATGAAAATGGGGATGACAGAGTACACACTGCAAACCTCGTTAAAATACTCCATCTCTATGTTCGATGTCGAGTACATATTATCTTAAATATGGACACTAGTGATGGTCTGGTAAACGGTGCAACATGATTTCTCCGCCATGCCTCACTTGTAAAAAATGAAGTGATTACATTCTGGATGCAATTTCCAAACAAATTGGTTGGGGAAAAACAACGCCGAAAGTACTATATCCACATCCTAAACAAGAAAGTTCCACATGAATGGACGCCAATAAAAAGGATTGAGACAAGCTTTATGGTAACAAATAATGAAGGAATGGATATTTCACGCAGACGATTTCATCTAGCACACGCAAATGCAATCACAGTTCATAAAGCGTAAGGGTACACTTTACACGAAGAAGCCTTTGTTGACCTGTCTGTTTCTCAACCACATCACATGTATTACGTTGCCCTTATTCCGCTCTCCGACGCACGATTCATACATCTTGGTCATTATGAAGAAGATGAGATCAAGGTTTCCTCAAATTTTATTGCCAAGATGAAACTCTTATGTGGACAGAACATGGTGTGTTGTCTTCCAACACTACATTCCTTGCGTTCACAAGATGCATTCACAATTTACTACCAAAACATCCAAATTTTGCACAATAATGCAAGAAAAATCACTTGTTGAACCGAACTGCAATACACCGATGTCATCATATCATAAAAACCCCACCACAACATCCACACCCCATTCACTCTATCAGATATGCATGGAAAGAAAGCACACTACTCTAAGGGTGTGGTAGGAGGACGTCTCGTAGCAACTTCAACTGATTTTGGTATGGAACTCCATAATGAGGATGGATTTGAAGCTATGACATGGTGGCAAGACTTTGCTCCTTGCACATCAGCACATATGTGCTGATGTGCAAGGAGCAAAGTCTTGCCACCAAAGTGTGCAGTCTACCATTCTCCCAGCTCATCCCCAATGTCCTTTCCGCAGTTTGTACACAGATTGGCACACAGTACCTCTCCAACAATGTTTATCGGTGATGTGAACATTGGAACTAACCTTTCCTCACGGTTGCAGTTTTTGAAAGCCTGCAACTTAAAAATTCATGTTGGTTCAGCTACCCACAAAATTGGTTCTACCATCAATCATGTATGGAGTAATATCAATGACATGACCATACGTGTCGATGTACAAGAGACATACTGCTCAGACTATTTTCCAATTATCATCATTATAAAGAAATGACACTTTACAACTAGTACATTTCTGTTACAATCCACTGAATCTTCACTCAGATAGCGCATATCAGGTACGTTGTTCTACCACTCTTGCTATTTCTATTTTCTGTCATCTTGTTCAACCGATATTATCCATGTGTTTCCTATTGGCAGACTTGTGATTGTGTGTTGGCATGTTTCATTTGACTCCTATGCAACACTTCCACGTGAAAGTTCGTCCACCGCCAGTTGGAAGAGGTGGTCATTCTAAGACATCTATGACACGGCGACAACAACAACAACAAGAGACCGGTATGTACATATATCAACATGTGTCATGAAGATTGTGGCCAATACGTCAATGTACTAACCTTCAAAACTACATGCAGATACTCAACACTTGGTCAGGACTGCACTCTGGTGTGGACGATGAGCACATCATATGCCACTCTTTTCAAACCCATGGAGGACGAGGTGGATAAGGTCCTACACGCTCTTCTCAATGACAGCATGACACGCCCTTCCCTGCTCCATTCATACCACCAAGTTGGTTACATGTATGGAAAATTGGCTCGTACTTCATTCTGTGGGAAGGAGTTCCTTGATTTTGCCTAAGATGATGCCTTATCATGATGCCTTGCCGCTTGGATTGGCCATTGGCGTTGTTGATGCAACAAAGGCATGTGCAGTGAAAAAACCGAACTTCATAATGTATGCTGATGGCCAAGCTCTTGTGGGTCAAGCCTGGGGGAAAATGATGCCTGAGATACAACAGTACCTTGACAAGGACAAGGTCATAGCCATCAACGCCATGTACTGCAAGGATGACAGTTTGAAGGCTGGAAGAGGGTATGGAATTAATGAATATGTACCCATGAATGATAATCCACTGTATGTTCTGTAAACAACTGAACCTGTATCTGTTTTTTGCATTCGCAGGTCTGCCATCCATGAAATCACCAACCAAGATGTGAGCAACATGGTGCGAGATGGTGTTGACAGGGATCAGCCTCCAATGATGCATGGGATTTCAAGGTAAATCTGACGTCAAACATATGTGCAATGAACTTATGAAGCTATCAATGTACACAACTTTGCACACTTGTACCATGCAGGTTTGATTTCACATGGATGCTCCTGAGACACAACTCCTTAAGCATTTTGATCGTTCACACGAGCACAAAAATAACTAACCTTCGTTACGAAGAGGTGACCGAGTGCCCAGGTACAATGTAGAATGGTAGCAAGTGTACCCACAAAATCTTCTTCGACTGGTGCGACAACTTCTATGAATGCCTGGAACATGGAAGATTGAATTCAAATCAAGGAGTGCTGATGGTAACCCTCCATGCTGCAGGTGAAACATGATACCTGTGTGCTCCATTGCATTCTGCAACAATTTCCACAACAGTTCTAGTCAAATGTACATTGCATTTTGCAGAGGGACAGCCTGAAAGAGCAACAGTCACAGGTCATCAGGCCCAGACATTTCTCTTCCAAGGAAGAACAGCTCAGATGATGAAGGCTGCAACAGCGGAGGACCGTGACAAGATTGTTGCTGTAGGAGAACAGGCAATTGACGGTCTTTGGTTACGAACCATGGTACATAACATGCGGTTCACTAGAAATGTCAATGTGTTGTATCAGTGCCTAATGTTCATTCATGTGTGCACCATAGATTCAAGTGAACGGTGGAAGACAAAACCAAAAGGACGACCTACTTCAAGTGCAGAAACCAGTGCGGGGAGACAAGGTATGTACATGTAGCACATTATCTCCGTCGGAAATGCATTCAGTGCGAGACATGACTAAGCTGATGTTCCACACTAGCAGTGACACACTACATCTCCTTCAAGGTCCCGCTTCACAAGCCCACCACCATACGCGAGAAGCCCAACAATATCATCAAGTGTAAGTTAAACTGTACAACTGTGTTTCGTACATTTTCTGCCACTGTTCATGATTACAACAATCTATGTTTCCTAATATCCCTAACATCCTGTCCGTTGTTGTGTGTAGGTTGTCTCCGTAAACGAGGAAGATTCCCCGATGAAGAACCTATCAACATCTTTGGAGGGTTGTATGAAATGTCCTTCGAAGTCTTCAACTGGACATCCTTCCGAGGAAGACCATGCTTGAACTACAACTGAAAACCAATTCACATCTATTCAACAGAGTGATTTCAATCAGTCCTCACTTTTTGAATTCAACCGACCACTTTCAAGAACGAACAATCATCTCAAGTTTATCTGCTCATCTTCTAATCCTACTGACTGCTTTCAAGTGGAAGCTTCTTTGGCAAACATACCACTACGTGATGGAAACAAATGATATAAAACTCATTGACCGCAATGACTCCAAATTTCAACAATGCTTCCACACAACATTTCATTGAGCCACTTGATACAATGACCACTACTATTGAAATGACCCTATTGAAAAAATTGAAGACCCAACCTATCTTTGGCAACACAATTCATGCACACATGCATCCCATCTGTGAACCACTTTTGTCGTTGACATCCATAGCCATGGATGGCATCATGTTCCAGTGACCTGTATACAGTCCCTAGCATGTGGTGTTGGGGTACATTGGGAATCCTGACTGGCCATAGCCAATCCGCGGTTCCGGAAGGGACCCCTTTGAAGAACCAACCACACCGTCATGGTTAGAGTGGGTGTCGGTTTAGTCCATAATAGATGCATTGCACTGTTCAAGCACCGATGGCTGTTGACGTCTTTTGTCGTCTAGGCATGCAGGATACGTCGTGGTCAGTTTGGTGTGTCATTGTGTCTAGCTATGTAGAATAAAGTGAGTCTAGTTTGTGGTAGGCATTCATCAATCACTCCCACTTGCACATCATTCCAAACTACACCAACACGATCTCATCTATTGACAATGACAACATCATTACCTACGTTCGACATGACCCTGTTGACAAACTTGAAGACCCAACCTATCTATGGCAACACAATTCATGCACACATGCATACCATCTGTGAACCACTTTTGTCATTGACACCCATAGCCATGGATGGTGTCATGTTCCAGTGACCAATATGCAGTCCCTACCAAGTGGTGTTGGGGTACATTGGGAATCCTGACTGGCCATAGCTACCCCGCGGTTCCGGAAGAGACCCCTTTGAAGAACCCACCACGTCGTCGTGCTTTGAGTGGGTTTCGGTTCAGTTGACACTAGATGCATTGCGTTGTTCAAGCACCGATGGCCGTTGACGTCTTTCGTCGTATAGGCATGCAGGACACGTTGTGGTCAGTTTGGTGTGTCATTGTGTGTAGCTACGTAGAGTAAAGTGAGTCTAGTTTTTAGTAGGCATTCATCAATCACTCCCACTTGCACATCATTGCAAACCACACCAACATGATCTCATCTCTTGAAAATGACAACATCATTACCTACTTTCAACGTGACCCTGTTGAAAAATTTGAAGACCCAACCTATCTTTGGTGACACAATTCATGCACACATGCATCCCATCTATGAATCACTTTTTTCTTTGACATCCATATCCGTGGATGGCGTCATGTTCCAGTGACCTGTATAGAGTCCCTAGCATGTGGTATTGCGGTGCATTGGGAATCTGACTGGCCATAGCCACCCCGCGGTTCCGGAAGGTGTCAACCGGCCTCAGGCAAACGGACTAGAAAACAAGGCGGACATAATGGCACCTGCCGTCCACTCCTAGCATTTCACCTAGGAGAAGATATCACCCTCAAGATCACGGTTCCACACTATGCAGCTCCTAGGCAAGCACTTGCTAGTGAGTGTTTCCACTTAACACTTTGTCACTTTCGCGTGAGGTGCTAGTCAGAGACTAACTCCTTAGGCTTAGACCAACTAGTACCTTCTTGATACTGTTCCTTAGCTGGACAGATCTGTGAGGAGCATCTAAAGCCAGATTGTGTAATTTGAATGAGGAATGAGCCTGGCACATACAGTCCTAGGCCTGGTATCTAAGGTGTGTGGGTAGTGGCACTTTTGGGGGTGGCCACTTCACACCACCTCACCAGTTTGCCAAGTGGCGCATCCACTGACCGCCAAGTGGCATATCCTCCTCATGCATGGAGAATTTTCTGGGAAACTTCCCTTGTACTAGAAGGTCAAAAATCGTCCCTGCTCACATCAAGGCTTGATCACAAGACCTGTTGTCCCTATGTCTAACGTGCTATCCATTGTGCTACACTGCTGGTGTCTCGCGTTGAATTGCACCAGAAAAAAGATTTGGGGGACTTACTCCAATGGAGTCGTGCGTGCTCAACCTGTCTGCTAGCTATAGTAGTGGCCAAGGGGGCATAAATGAACAACAATCTCTCCCTTGTACCTCTGGCCACCTGCCGTGGTAATCCTCTTCCACATGAACCCATAGCTCAACATTGTGGTTGTGCACCTCTGTTGTCCTTGTCTTTATTTCTCATCTCCTGCATCCACCATGCCGATTCCTCAAGCGCATACAACATACAAGTCGCTGTCCAGTGGCTTTGTCAAGAAGTCCACAAGCATTTTCTTGGTTTTGACGTGCTCCAGTTCTACGACACCCTTGGCGATAAGGTCACGTGAGTAGTGACACCAAATGTCGATGTTCTTTGTACGCCGGGAGATCATGTCCTCCTCCGCCATAGTGATGGCGCTCTGGTTGTCGATGCATATGGCCGTTGCTTCCTCTTGTGTTGCCTTGATCTCATCAAGCAAACTATGAAGCAACTGTGTTACCTTGCACATTTCAAAGAGTGCGATGTACTTTGCCTCAGCAGTGGAAAGCAAGACACAGTCCTGCTTCCTACTCGCCCACAAGACCGCATCACCATTGAAAAGGCAGACAAAGCCTGAGGTGGACTTCCTGTTGTCAATCCGCCCTCCGCAGTCTGCGTCACTTTAGTACGTCAGTCGTAGTAAGTCTGATCCTTCTAGACCTCCAAACTGAAGCCCCACGTGCCATGTCTTTTTGAGATAGCAAAAAGCACGCTTCACGGCTTGCCAGTGTTCTAGCCCAGGGTTGGCCACAAACCTGCTCACCTGACCGACCGCATAAGCGATGTCAGGTCGCGTCCCCACCATCACATACATGAGGCTCCCAATGGCGGACTGGTGCAGGATTTTTTGCATCTCCTGCCGCTCTGCCTTATTTCTTGGTGACATGGAGGAGGAGAGCTTGGAGCCAGAGGGAATCGGGGTGCTGACAGGTTTCCAGTCCTATATGTTGTAGCGCTTCAAGACATCCATGATGTACTTGGTCTGGTTGAGCTCGATGGTGCCTGATTTGTGGTTGTGGTGGAGGGCAATCCCGAGGTGTTATTCAAGAGGACCCATGTCCTTCGTCTTGAACCTGCTGCTTAGCTTCTTTTTTAGGTCCAAAGGGGCCTCATGAGAGGTAGAGCACATGATCAAGTCATCAACATACAACGCCACAAGCACCAAGCCCTGCTCATCATCCCGCACATAGAGGATGTGGTCATTACTACAATGCACAAAGGAGAGTTCGGCCATGAAGCTGTCCATTACCTTGTAACAGATCTGGGAGGCCTATTTTAGCCGATACAGTGCCTTCACCAGCTTGCACAACTTACCCTTGGGTGCTGCGACACATTCCGGTACCTCCATGACCAACTCCTTGTCTAGCTTCCTGTAAAGGAAAGCTGACTTGACATCCATCTGGTGGATCTCAAGGTCTTAGGCGGCAGCGACGGTGAGCAAGGACCTGATGGAGGCAAACGTGACAACTGGTGCAAAGGTCTCATCGTAATCAGACCCTCCGTGCTGTGAGAATCCCTTTGCCACAACCCTTGCCTTGTACTTATTGATGCTATCATCCTACTTCTGCTTCAGCCTGAGCACCCACTTTCAGTCCAGCACATGAGCGTTAGCGGGTCTGTCCACTAGCACCCATTTGTCATTTTCTTCGATGGACACGAGCTCGCTGTCCACCGCCTCCTTCCACTTGGCTGCATTGGGCCTTGCCAGGGCCTCAGCCACAGTGAGCGGCTCTCCTTCAGCCACAGTGGGCGGCTCTCCTTCAGCCAAACAGGACCAGCTCAGTCCAGTCTAACTTCCGGTGTCAGCATAGCACTTTGGTATTTGTTTTCTCTGTTGTGTGCTGCGACGTTGCATTACTGGTGCATCATGTTTGCTTTACTATTGCTCCCTGTGATGCTGGCTGCCCTGAAGTTAAGCTTTTCTCTTGTGAAGAACCACTGGCCTCCGAGCTGCTCTCACAGGCCTCGGACGTCTCCAACTCTGTGTCGGATCTCGACGCTGCGTCAGCTTGTGCAGCTGCTCTCCCTGCCACACAACTCTTCTCCACGGCCTGCCGCACTGGTACCACATGCCAGTTTTTGGGAGCTTGATCTCACAACTCCAGTAGCACCAACTACCCTCCCTGTTTGGGATCTTGCGCGGGATCAACCAGCTCAGTCCTTGCCTGCTTTCCTCTCATCAAAGGTCATGTCACGGCTGGTGATGAGCCTTCTTGCTGCCAGGTCCCACAAATGGTAGGTCTTGTGGGTCGTCTCATAGCCCAACATCACGCATTTTTGCGCTCTTGCATCCAGCTTGCCGCCACCCTCTCCCGCCTAGACCTTTGCCCATGCGGTGCAGCCAAAGACTTTCAGGTGTGATGCATCCGGCTTCTTTCCAGACCACACCTTGTGTGGCGTCATCTTTTCCTTGCCCTTTTCCTTGCTGTGCCTACCCAGAGCAGCTGCAAGAGTCAGGTTGAAAAGGTACCAAGCCGTTCTTGCCGCTTCCGCCCAGAAGAGCGGTGGGACTTTTGCATCAAAGAGCATGCTGCGCACCATGCCAAGAATGGTCTGATTCCCTCAGCCACATCATTGCTTTGTGACATGTAGGGTGTTGTGGGCTGGTGGTTGATCACGTGTTGCGGTAACCAGCCCTTGCATGCTTCATACTCTCCGCCGTTGTCACTTCGCATTGCCTTGACCTTTTTTCCAGTTTGTCGCTCCACCATGGCGACAAACTCTTGCAACTTCTCTTTGAAATCTCCCTTGCTTTTGAGGAAGTAGATCCACACCTTGCTGCTGCGGTTGTCGATGAAGCTCATAAAGTAACTGCTACCACCGTTTGACACCGTGCGAAAGGTTCCGCACACGTCGGTGTGAATCAGGTCAAGGACAACTTCTACGTAAGCCGGACAGTGCCAACGACAATGACTACGGCATGAAGCTTCATTGCATGTCAAATATGACTGTGGACTTGGAATTGATAGGAAAAACCGTGCGATATTGACCCAAGAAAAGGGTCGATCCATCAAGAATTGAGGAAGTTATGCCCGACCAAAGGTTGGACCGGTCGAGGGGAAAAGGGTGATGGGAAATCACCCCCAAGGACCAAGGCTCGACCCTCAGAAGACCCAACAAGGCCGAAGCGCGCCTTGGGGCCTGAATAGTCAATGAGTTAAGGATCATTGAGGGCCAAGGGCGCTTCAGAATGGCGCCCCAATGTGTTGTTACCAGAAAGGGCACTTCGGGCGGCCGTCACCGCCGCTAGTGGTGCTGCCAGCGGCAGATTGCTGTGGTTCACAGAAACGGCCATATCTCGGCCGTTCCTCCACGGAATGATGCAATTCTTGGTCGTTGGAATGCTGGGAGTATGAGCTACATGATGCTATAGCAATAACGCTCATCCTCGGCCTGTACAGAGCCGCGCACGGCTCGGCGACCCCGGGTCGCCTAGGATGTGTCATCATGTACATGTAGTCTTGTATGTTTACACTTGGACAAAAAAGAACAGTTTACTACCACTTTGCCACATGTGTTCCCATGCTCCCCCAAGATAATCCTATGCTTTCGCAAACTTGGAAGGTGTACACCGGCCTCCCATTGGTCGCCGTTGCCGCCGGTTGGTGCTTACACCACCCGGTTGAGGCTAGCACACCGCGCCGGGTTTACACTTGGTATCAGAGCCACCCTTGGCTCAAGGGCACAATCTTCTACATGGCAATCTCTCCTGGTCAGCATAGACCAGCACACATCTCGTCTCTTTGGCGGATCCGTGCCCAAGGCCAACCATGCACTCCGGTGACAAGGTGGTAACCGGAGGACCCATTGAGGAAGAAGTTGTACCGGACGCAGAGATGACTTCATCCGGCACGTTCCCAATGGCCAGGACGTTTGACGCGCAAGGCAAAGTAACAGCAGCCGCAGCATTGGAGAAGTTGCTCGCTAACATGCAGGCCAAGATGGACCTGTTGGAGAAGCAAAAAGCGTACCTCAATCAAGAGCTTGCAAAGCGTCCATTGCCAACACCAGTGGCAGTTGCCATCGCTAACGGAACTGCGGTGGGCGTCTCGAGCCCGCCAAGCTGGAGTCGTTCAGCCCATCAAGGAAGGATGGTCCAGCTCCGCATGCTTGGATACTCGGACTAGAATTGTACTTCACCGCCATCGGCGTGGATACCTCAAGGTACAAGGCACGCCGCGACTATGCCGTGATGCCTTTCGGGTTGACCAATGTGCTGGCCACCTTCATGGCGGCGATGAACAACATCTTCAGGCCATACTTGGATGACTTCGTGGTGGTGTACCTTGACGATATCTTGGTGTATAGCACGATGGCAGAGGAGCATGAGGAGCATGTGAAGAAGGTCCTCAAGATTTTGAGGAAGGCGATATATTTTGCAAAGCTCTTTAAGTGTGAGTTCGCATTGGGTAAAGTTGAATTCCTTGGATACATCATTGGCGATGGACAGTTTGTCATGGACCCGCACAAAGTGTCGGCCGTGCAAGAGTGGTCGAAGTTGCATAGTGTACATGATGTGCAAGTGTTCCTTAGTTTTTTCAACTACTACCGCAGGTTTATCCTTGGCCATGCGGGAGTGTCAGTGCCACTCTCCAATATCACTCGCAAGGATCGCGAGTGGAGTTGGAGAGTAAGCAAACAAGAAGCCTTTGGGAATCTCAAAAGGGCTCTAATCTCTGCGCCGGCCTTGCACGTGGCCAACAACGGTCGTGAGTTTGAAATGGCGACGGATGCATCAGACCTGGCCATTGGTGGGATCCTTTTGCAGGACTTTGGCAACGGGTCGCAGCCAGTTACCTACTACTCGTACAAGTTGCGCAGGGCGGAGCTCAGCTACGCCACCCATGACAAGGAGACACTCGCCGTGGTCGCAGCCTTCAAGAATTGGCAGTGCTACCTCAAGGCGCAGAAGTGCACGGTCTACACCGACCACCACGCGTTGAAGTACTTCAAGATGCAACCAAACCTGAGCCAGCGGCAAGCTCGTTGGGTGGAGAACCTCGAGTCACAATTCGACTACGAGATCGTATACCGGCCGGATTGCACCAACCCAGCCGACGCACTCTCACGGCGACCGGACCTGATGATGCTGGTCGCGTATCTCACCATCCACGAGGATGATTTCCTTGTGAAGCTCTTTACAGAGGAATATTGTTGTTCTTCTATGCCCCATGGCCACTGTTATGGCTTGAAGGACAGGTTGGGCATGCACTGCTCCCTTGGAGTAAGTCCCCCAAACCTTGTTCGTGGTGCAAGTCCAAGCGAGACACCAGAAGTGTAGCGCAACCGATAGGATTCTGGACTTAGGGACAACAGGTCCTGCGATCGAGCCTTCATGTGCGCAGGAAGGTTTTTGACCTTCATGCATAGGAGACGTTTTAGACATTTCCCCATGCATGAGGAGAGTGCGCCACTTGGCGGTCAGTGGATGTGCAAATTGTCGGACTGATGAGATGGTGTGGAGTGACCAACCCAAAAGTGCCACTACACACACACCTTAGAAACCAGGCCTAGGACAATATGTACCAGGCTAACTCCTCATTCTAATTACACAATCTGGCCTTAGATGCTCCTCACAGAGTTGTCCAAGTAAGGAACAACATAAAGAAGACATTGGTTGGTCTTAGCCCCAGGAGTTAGTCTTTGACTAGCACCTCGAGCGAAAGTGACAAAGTGTAAGGTGGAAACAGATGCTAGCAAGAAACTGCCTAGGAACTGCTCAGTGTGGAACCGTGATCCTGAGGGTGGTATCTTCTTCGAGCCAAAATACTAGGAGCGGACGGCAGGTGCTATTGTGTCGGCCATGTTTTCTAGTCCGTTTGCCTCACGCCCGTTGACAGATACGAGGTGCATGGGGAGTACGACGCTTGTCAGGATGAGATTTGCGTGGATGCGGTCCCGACATTGGTTTGATAGACTCTATTGGTTCACGTCTACTGTTTTGGGCGAATCTGAGACTGAGCGTGAGCTTTCTGGTCGCCTCACGCTATGTGAGCAGGAATTCAGAGACAGTCAGCTTACGAAGGCAATAACTTCGTTTTGCGTTTGTTTTTTAACATGCACATGATCACAACATTTATAGGGCTTGTCATGAGCTCTCCAACGCACCAAACCGTGCGCGATTCGGTCAAGCGTAGTCCAAGTTATGCTTGCCGAAGCGCAGGTCTCACCCACCACAGAAGCCTGACGCCGCCACTCGCCGTGGCGCCTTCGTTCACGTGCGAAGCGCCTTTCCCAAGGCACATATCCCATTGCACATGGTGTGGGGGTCCCCTGCGCTGTTTCCATGCACCCTACCCACTTTTGGGTCGTGTTTGGTGATGGGGTGTGACGAGGTTCGAAACCTGTCCGTGGACCTGTAGTCAGAATTTTGACTAAATCCCGGAGTAACAAAGCCTACTATTGAGTTTCGGACGTCGAGCCAGGTTTCTTGGCTAAGTCCCTCAGTAACAACCTGCACTACTGGATCCAGTGGATGATCCGCCGGATAAGGTGGATCATCCACCGGACGCCTTGGCAGGCCTATTGGAGCAATATCTCCAGATGGTAATTTTGTTACTCGGTCCGCTGCGCATACCCCAACTTTGGAAGGCCATATCTCCCTCGATACTTGTTTGATTCCGGCGAAACAACTTCCACCGGATTCACAGACTTGTCAACTTTAAGGGACAATCATCCATTTTAGGATCCGAGCAATGTTCGAGTCACCAGATCCGCCGGAGCGGAGTTTTCACTTTCTGGCGGCTCGTCGGCGCCTCCCGACGTCGCACTTGGGCATGCGAAGGGGCAATTTTTCAACATTCTCCCCCTTGCACCTGTCATGCCCACTGCTCCAGCTTGCTCTTAGTCATCTTCCGCTGCGCCTTCCAGCCCATCATAGCTGGTCATCCCAAGCCCGGCCACGCTCATCGTGTGCCGGTCTGCGGGTTGCGCTTTGGTCAAGCAATCCGCAAGCATGTTGTGTGTGCTGCAGTGCTGTAGCACCACCTGCCCCTTCTCGACCATGTCCCATAGGTAGTGGTAACGCACGTCGATATGCTTTGTCCTCCCGTGCTGCGTCGGGTTGTTGGTCAGCGAGATGGAGCCAGTGTTCTCCTCTTGCACCACCGTTGGCTCCTGCTGCGGAACGCCCAGCTCCTCCAACAACCTGCAGAGCCACACCGCCTCCTTGACTTCCTCGGCCAGCGCGATGTACTCCGCTTCCACTGTGGAGGTGGCGACGCAGTCTTGCTTCCTGCTGCACCACGAGACCGCTGCACCAGCGAGCAAGAACACGTAGCCGGATGTGGACTTCCGCTTGTCCACATCGCCAGCNCGAGATGGAGCCAGTGTTCTCCTCTTGCACCACCGTTGGCTCCTGCTGCGGAACGCCCAGCTCCTCCAACAACCTGCAGAGCCACACCGCCTCCTTGACTTCCTCGGCCAGCGCGATGTACTCCGCTTCCACTGTGGAGGTGGCGACGCAGTCTTGCTTCCTGCTGCACCACGAGACCGCTGCACCAGCGAGCAAGAACACGTAGCCGGATGTGGACTTCCGCTTGTCCACATCGCCAGCATAGTCTGCATCGGTGTAGCAGACCAAGCGCAAAGGGTCCGTCCGCCCTTTGCTGTTAAACCTTAGGCGCGCGTGCCGCGTCGCCTGCAGGTAGCGGAGGATACGCTTGACCACCTGCCAGTGTAGTGGCCCTGGATCAGCCACGTACCTCCTCACCTGGCCCACCGCGTAGGCCAGGTCCGGTCGAGTCGCCACCATGGCGTACATGAGGCTGCCCACCGCCGATTGGTAGGGCACCCCTGCCATATCCTCCCGCTCTTCTTTTGTTTGCGACGCCATTGCCGCACTTAGTTCACAGGTCGTGGAGACAGGACCGCACACTGATTTGCACTCCTCCATGCCGTACTGCTTCAGCAACTCGGCCACGTATTTGGCCTGTCTAAGCTCAAGCGTGCGCGCCCTCCGGTTTCACGTAATGCTCACTCCGAGGTAGAACTCCAGCTCCCCCATGTCTGACATCTGGAACGTGCTGCTCAGTTGCTCTTTCAGCTGTTGTAGGCTTGGCAGGTCTGAGGAGCACAAGATCAGATCATCCACGTATAGTGCGACAATATGATGGAGCTTCTTGCTGTGCCGCACGTACACGCTATGATCCGCCTCACAGCGCTTAAAGCCGAGTTGTGCCATGAAGCTGTCCATCTGTTGGTACCAGCATCGGGGTGATTGTTTTAGCCCGTACAAGGACTTTCGCAGCTTGCACACCTTGCCCTCTGGCGCCTCCACCCCCTCCGGCACCTCCATGTATATTTCCTTGTCGATGATGCCATTGAGGAAGGCCGTCTTTACGTCCATTTGGTGGAGCTCCATGTCCTTCGTGGCCGCCACCGCAAGGATCGCCCGGATGCTTGTGAACTTGGCGACGGGGCCGAACGTCTCATCATAGTATTCGCCCTTATGTTGTGTGTACCCCTTTTCCATGAGCCGCGCCTTGTTCTTGTCAACCACTCCTTCCTTCGTGAACTTGGTCGTGAAGACCCACTTGGAGCCGATGACCTTGGCGTCTTTCGGCCTGTCAACCGGCTGCCACGTGTCGTTTTCAGCAATGGACGCCAACTACGACTTGATGGCGGTGTCCCACTGCTCCCCCTCGGGCCACGCAAGCACCTCTTGCACTGTTGTCCGTTCTGTTGATGCAGCCAGCATGCATCGCGTCATGCCAATCCATCGACCGGTGCCTGCGTCGAAATGCTTCCCCACTCTCCGCTGCCTCCCGCTGCGGCGCGGCAGTCTTGGCGGCGTCTCATTGCTCTGCTGCGATCCTTCCGACTCAGCCCGCTCCGGTGAATCATTGACCGGACGGCTCCCCGAGGATCCCTCCCGCTCCGGTGAACCATCAACCGGACGGGCGGCGCGTCCGGAGCATTTTTCTCCGACGCCCGACGCGAACTCCGTCGGGAGTGCGCGCTTCGGCACCCGCGATGCCTCCTTCGACGGATCATTCCGCCGGATCTCCAGCCCAGCTGCATCGTCGTCGGAGTCCTCCGCGTCGGCTGCTGCACTTGCTGCACCATCGCGCTCCGACGCCGCATCATCGACCTCCGCGTCTGCCAGCTCCTCCTCGTAGTCAAGGAACTGGAACCACTCCCCCTGTTTTGGAATGTTCCCGACGCTCATGTCGTTGCTGCTGCTGCTGAAGCTTTGCTGCTCGTCAAACTCGACGTCACGGCTGCGGAGGATCTCTTGCGTGCACGGGTCCCAGAGCCGATACGCCTTTTGCACGCTCTCGTAGCCGAGGAACAAGCATGGCTTTGCTCGCGGTTCCAGCTTGCTGTCGCGTCGTTGCGCCGCTTGCACCATCGCATGTGCCTTGCACCCGAACACCTTCAGGTGTGCCACGTTTGGCTTGCGTCCACTCCAAACCTCCTGCGGCGTCTTCCAGTCGCCCTTACCCTTCAGCACTGCTGTTGGGGTGAGGTTGATGGCGTAGCTCGCTGTACGTACAGCCTCCGTCCAGAACCCTCGCGGCAACCCCGCATCCACAAGTATGGTCCGCACCATATTGAGCAGCGTCTGGTTCGCTCGCTCCGCCACTCCGTTGGACTGTGGCGAGTACGGCGTAGTACGTTCCCACTCGATGCCCTGCTGCTTCATCCACCCGTTGCAGCCCACGTAATCTCCACCATTGTCGCTGCGTAGCGCTCTAACCTTCCGGCCAGTCTGCCTCTCCACCGCTGCGACGTACTCCTTCAGCCGGTCCAGGACCTCGCCCTTCCGCTTCATGAAGTACACGTAGAGCTTCCTGCTGCAGTTGTCAATGAAGGTGACGAAGTATCTCAAGCCGCTGTTTGACGGCGTTTTGAATGGCCCGCACACGTCATTGTGCACGACCTCCAGCAGGTCCTTTCCGTGAGCCTCGTTCTCATTGAACGGCTTGCGCGGCGCCTTGCCCAAAATGCAAGGCTCGCACTTTTTGTGCGCTGCTGCATCTGCTGCCGCTTCTACACCGTCAATGACAAGGCCGCACACCATATTGCGCTTCGCCATCTCCTTAACGGTTGTGGGCGCCGAATGCCCCAACCGTCGGTGCCAGAGCTCCAGATCAGCGCTTCCTCCCTTGGCCATGTTGAAAACGCGCTCGTGCGAGTCAGCTACGTCCGATGCTGCGCGGACCACCTTGGTCTCCACAATGTAGAGATTGCCCTCACGCTTCGCCTCCAGCACGACCTCGCCGTCGCCGTCAATGCGTACCACTGCGCCTTTCCTGCGGAAGAACATCCCATACCCCTTGTCCGTCAAGCGGCTGACACTCAAAATGTCAGCCAGGTCGGGGATGTGCTGCACATCACGAATTGTGCATAGCTCCTTCTTACCGCCCACCACGACCTCCACCTCCATGTCACCTTGGCCGGCCGCTGGCTCGACTTTGTCGTTCGCGACCACCATTGACTTGGAGGACTTCTCGGAGGTTACAAACCCCACCTTCTTGACTTGGGTGTGCTCCTCGGCCCCGGAATCCAGGCACCGCCTGTTGGCCTTCTTCAGGAAGTTGTTCTTGTTGCCGTTGAGGAGCGACCTGCCCTTGTTGTTTTTGCCACCGATCTTTGCCTCCTCCGGGCACTCACGGGCCCAATGGCCCTCTTTGTCGCAATTGCGGCACGCACCTTTCTTGGCGCCCTTCTTGCCGCCGCCCTTTCCGCCACTTCCTCGGCCCTTGGTGACAAGGGCCGATGAGGAAGACGAGGACTCCCCGCAGCTCCGTCGCTGCGCCTCGTTGCGGATGTACTCTGCGACCGCGCCATAGGTGAGCTTGTCCTCTGACCATCCTCCAAGGACAGTGATGAGTGGGCCCCAACTGTCAGGTAGGGGGAGGAGAGCCATCACCTGCAGCTGCATGTCGATCTTTCACCCCACGTCATTGCATTGCAAGGGAAGAGACTCGATCTACTGCATGGCGGAGATGACATCATCTCTCTCCTCAATTCTCACTGTAAGGAGTCGCTTCATTGCGAAGATTTTTTTCGCTAGCGACTTGGATTGGTGGATGGCGCAGAGCTTTTACCAAGCTTCGGCTGCTAGCTTGCAGCCTTGGAAGTAGTCCCACTGCGACTCGGCCATCCTGGACACCAGGAGCATGAGCGCCTCTGTGTTCTTCTTTTCGAAGGCCTGATTCTCCGCGTCCGTAGCAGTCGCCTCTGCGAGCACCTCCTTTCCCAACATGACATCCAGCAGCCCCTTTTGCGAGAGGTGCAGTTCAAACTGCCACCTCCATAGCCCAAGTCCAGGCCACCCACATACTTCTGAATGGGCTGCGTCTCCTTCTGCGCCATGTGCGCAGCTGCTACTCTGACGAGTTCTCAGAACTTCACGGCGACGTCCAAGATGACAATCCCGTGCGCCGCGGAAGACGTGAACATTGGAGGGTATCAGACTTGTGGGCTCATAACCCTTCGTCAGGATGAGATCCGCGTGGATGTGGTCCCGACGTTGGTCTGATAGACTTTATTGGTTCACGTCTACTGTTTTAGGCGAATCTGAGACTGAGCGTGAGCTTTCTGGTCGCCTCACGCTATGTGAGCAAGAATTTAGAGACAGTCAGTTTGTAAAGGGACTAACAACGTTTTGCGCTAGTTTTTTAACATGGACATGATCACAACATTTATAGGGCTAGTCATGAGCTCTCCAATGCACCAAACCATGCACGATTCGGTCAAGCGTAGTCCAAGATATGCTTGTCGAAGTGCAGGTCTCACCCACCACAGAAGCCTGACGCCGCCACTCGCCGTGGCGCCTTCGTTCACGTGCGAAGCGCCTTTCCCAAGGCACATATCCCATTGCACATGGTGT